>BGNK01003610.1:29197-53397 GCA_003297005.1 Symbiodinium sp. clade A Y106
GGACGAATGGCAGGAAGGAAAGGAAGGAAAGGAAGGAAAGGAAGGAAAGGAAGGAAAGGAAGGAAAGGAAGGAAAGGAAGGAAAGGAAGGAAAGGAAGGAAGGCCACCACCACCACCACCACCACCACCACCACCACCAGCACCGCGACTACTACTACTACTACTACTACTACTACTACTACCACTACCACTACCACTACCACTACCACTACTACTACTACTACTACTACTACGACGACTACTACTACTACTAGTACTACTACTAGTGTTGATGATATAAATCCTGCATTAACTTAAGGACCCTAAAGTATGGGAATTATGGTATATTCCCTATTTTGGGTAATGCAGGATTTATATTATCAACCGTACTGCTACCAGTACCACTACCACTACCACTACCACTACCACTACTACTACTACTACTGCTACTACTACTACTACTACTACTAGTATAGACTACTACTACTACTACGACTACTACTACTACAACAACTACTACTACTACTACGACTACTACTACTATTACTGNCTACTACTACTGCTACTACTACTACTACTACTACTAGTATAGACTACTACTACTACTACGACTACTACTACTACAACAACTACTACTACTACTACGACTACTACTACTATTACTGCTGCGATGACTAAAGCCAGTACAGCTAGTGCTGCTACTACTACTACTACTACGCCGACGACGACGACTACTACTACTACGACTACTACTGTTACTACCGCCATTACTAGAGCCAGTACAGCCAGTGCTACTACTAGCACTCCTACTCCTGCTCCTCCTACTACTACTAGTACTAGTACTAGTACTAGTACTAGTATTAGTACTAGTACTAGTACTAAGACTACTACAACTAATAGTACTACTACTACTACTACTACTACTACTACTACTAGTACTACTACTAGTACTAGTACTAGTACTAGTACTCGTACTCGTACTCGTACTCGTACTCGTACTCGTACTAGTACTAGTACTAGTACTAGTACTAGTACTAGTACTACGACTACTACTACGACTACTACGACTACTACTACCACCACTACTATTATTATTATTACTACTGCTACTACTATTACTACTACTACTACTACTAGTAGTACTACGACGACGCCTACTACTACTACTACGACTACGACTAGTACTGAAAGTTTTTTTTGATGGGTACGAAATCTCCGGATTCTCCTAGGCTTGCCTGTAAACTNCCACCACCATCATTGCTTGTCCGACGCCAGGGCATCGGGACCAAGATCGATGTTGCAGTTGACCTCTTTGCAGCAGAGGCGCGGGCTCGATGTACAAGGGTGCTGATTCGCATTGCCATGTGCCTCTTTAATCCAGCTTGGCAGGACGAGCCTACTGAGCATGCGCCCCAGCCACCGCGCCGCGAAGACCGCCTCCAATTCGCGTCTACCATTTGGATCCGTTCTAAACAGATCCAAGTTTGGGTTGCTAAACGAGGCTAAACGAGCCAAAGAGTTCACTCCGATCCGAGGCGGGCACAAGCTTCACTTCAAGCGGCAGCGTGCATTTGCCCCGGCTGGTGGGAGCCATGCCTCGGCTTTCATGAACCTGCCGAGGGCCGCCAGTGGTCGGAGCTGTGCAGGCACATGCCACCGCCCTCAACACTCGCAGCTGCAGGAATCGGAATTCTGTTCTCTGCAGGCACATGCCACTTCTGCAGCGCCCGGCCTGTGAGCGGCAGGCAAAGCTAAGGGCTCCGAGCTCCGAACTGGGCGCTTTGCAATCTTCTTCGACCAAAAGAGGTGGACAAGCAGCTGCTGGCTGAGAACACCTGGGTGTCCGGGACGCATGGTGTGCAGTATCGATTGTCTGGCCGACACCTTCTGTTGCACATTTATACATCTGTTTCCACAGGTACGCACCGATCCCAAAACCCCGCAGAGGAAGGCATCCATGACGATCAAGCTGGACCACGACTAAGTACCTGTCCTCTGCGAAGAGATTCCGTTTCACTTCGACACAGCTTGCTTATTGATTGGCATCAAAAGCTCTTCATGTAGAGTGCGGACCGGCTGCCTCTTCCGTTCTTGTGGGAAAACTGTGTAGAGCCAGAGTCCATGGAGAATACTTTCCATGTGGAGCAACTTCAGAGAAGCCGCATGGTCCGGGCCATTCTGCAGCTGGCTTCAGGGCAACAGCACAGCTCCGTGAAGCGCTTTACACAGGGCGGGCGTCACAAACAATTCGCAGTTTCCAATGTAAATGTAAACTGCCAGCCAAACCTAGCCTCGTCAACAACATGGTGCATACCATTCGAAGTGCCACAGCTGCTAGTTCTGTTGACTTTTTGTTAAGAGACATAGCATGGCCGACGACGAAGTCGTCGGCACCTTAGCACACCGGCGGGGTGTATCTGGTCTCTCTTGCTTCTTCCGTCTCTATCGGGCCATTGCAGCTGAGCGGATAAGTCATATAGAAATTCCTCTTCCGTTGCAAGTCGTCATGGGACTTGATTGCATGTTGCTACACAGCCCGAACGGTGCTGACTTGCATGTTACTTGTACAGCACGACTGTGCTTGCTCCTCATTCCTTGTCGACTCCAACGCATCTGCCAAACCGCAAAGCCAATCATAAACTAACCACACCACGGCTGACAACGGTTAAGGTTCGAATCTGGGATGCCTGGAACAAGGAAATCACTGGCACCATCGATCCTTGGGACACCTGGGACAAGGCTCTTCGTTCTCGACCAGCGTACATCAAAATCGCACTTCGCACGAATTGACAGGTGAAGGAGCGTTGCTGCCTGAGCTGATTTTGAGACACGGAGCATCGCCTTAGCATGGGGCCTGTGGGGGCCTATGGGCTGAGGCAAGGGCTTCCCAGGAGGGCTCATTGCCTTCCTGCAGACCAGCACGGACAGCGAAGGCTGTGGCTTCCATCAGCCTACCATTGTCCAGGCCAGGGAGCAGAGGGCATCTGCCCTTGGATTCTCTTAGCGCGCAGTGCATTTCCTGCAGTCACTTCCCTGAGTTTTGCCGATTCACTGTGTTGTTAACAATCGCCCATGCTATCACTTGCATTGGGCGAGTGTGGCCAGTAGCTAGTCACATCTTTCCCAGCCTTGAAGCATATTGAGCATGTCCGTAGCTTTTGGCTTGACGCAGGCATAGATCTGCACGACGGGATGCAAAGCAAAAGTGCCCGCCAAGCTTTGCAATGCTAACCAGTGACGGATCCCCATTCAGCTTGTCAGCTTAACCTGACGAATCTTAGTGTACCCTGACTAGAAGTGCCGATCCAATGCTTTTTCGTGGCACCGTAAATTTGTCAGGAAGGTCAGCACTTTGCTAAAGCAAGCCACGCATTGAATCGGTTTACCTCTTGAGCTGGCCGCTGAGACAGTGATGCCGGATGGTTTGAAGGCGACTTGTCTCTGAGATGTGCGGCATGCAAGCCTCAATGGATCGAGCTCTCCAAAAACTTGGGATGCATGAGAGCAGGACGAGAATGCCCATCTGGGCCTCATCGTCAGCTTCAGGGAAACGCCCTGCCTCGTGGTTTACTGCGCCTTTGCTGCCTTGCTTTGCAACGCAAGCCTGCTTAAAGTTGCTCATGTGGTGGGTGACTTTGTTGGGCTTTCCTTCTTCGTCTTTTTGGTGAGGCTATGTTGCTGCCGCGCTGGCCCTGTACAGCTTCTGGTGTGTCCGACGTTCGATTCGGAATCTCGGATGGCAGCTGGCCAGGTCTTGCTGCTCCCACGTGTTCGATTTTGTCTTGCGATTTCCAAGGAATGCCATTACACTTAGTCAGGCCCTCAATTGGAGCAGCCAGCGCCCCTGCTTGCTCTCTGGACGGGACCAGCGAGCGGAGTGTCCCAGGTGCTGGAACAGAGCGGACAAATGGCACGCCGAAGTCCGACAAGCCCTGGAGACAGGACTGGCCGAGAGTCTTGAAGACCCTGAGAATCAAAGGCTCACACGGTCGTGGCATCCACAAATTTCACAAACATTATCTGTTGACCTGCTCGCGGATTCCGATCTCCCCCTCCTCCCACCTGCGAGTTAGGTCTCGTGGTAGTAGTAGTAGTAGTAGTAGCGGCAGCAGTAGTAGTAGTAGCAGTAGTAGTAGTAGTAGCAGCCGCAGCAGCAGTAGTAGCAGTAGTAGTTGCAGTAGCAGTAGCAGTAGCAGTAGTAGTAGTAGTAGCAGTAGCAGTAGTAGTAGTAGTAGTAGTAGTAGGCGCCCCCCCCTACCAACCACCTCTCTGACATACTCTTGTAACACACGTCCGTTTTACTTTGTATTTACAGTACTTTCGTCATGTAGGAACATCTTATGAAGCTTGAAAGCTCGCCTGGGTTTTTGAAAAATCCAGGTTCCGATTCTGGACTGGCTTTTGGGGGGTGGGGGGGGATGATAACGACAGTGTGGCGCCAACACACCAAACAGTATCACCACAAGAGCCGGTTTACTCGGTATTTACCGTACTTTCGTGATGTCGGACGATCTCTTATAGTCACCAATTGTACTCTGGACTTTGCGAACTCGACATTGGGCTTTGCGAGGGCTTTCGGCGAAAACTCGAACTTGGTTGGGGGGAAGCTTGTTTTTTACGCGGTATTTNGGGGGGGTGGGGGGTGGGGGCATGATGACGTACAGGCAGCTTCTCGAAGACCACGCATCACTTCAAAGACAAACCCTCCAACGCTGAGGTCTGGGCTTCAAGGGTGTTGGCGAGCCTCTCCCATGTACAGCTGGCATCTTTGTTTTTGATGTTGAGAAGATGTTGCGCTCCAGGTTTTGGGAGTGTTTAAGCCTTTTTGGCAGCACCTGCTTGTTCCACGGTATTTGCAGTGTTTTCGTACTATCCGACCACCTGTGGTCTGGCAGTTTCTTCCCCGTCGAATTTGCAACTCCAGTTGCTGTCGCAGTTTTTGGGCTTGAGCCTCTGCAACTTCACCGGCCGTGACAGTTGAGACAAGTGAGCCTCGGGAACTTATGCAGCTGTCACATATAGGGAGCCTCAGCCCCTGCATCTGCGACAGTTCAGGCAAGTGAGCATCGGCAACTTCTGCAGCTGTCACAGATAGGGGGCCTGAGCCCCTGGATCTTCTGCAGCTGTCATTTTCGTTGATGATGACGATGACGATGGGTTGAGGCGCCAGGTGGTTGGTAGGGGGGGGTGGCTAGTAGTAGTAGTAGTAGTCGTAGTAGTAGCAGTAGTAGTAGTAGTGGTAGTAGTGGTAGTGGTAGTGGTGGTAGTGGTAGTGGCAGTGGCAGCGGTAGCAGTAGCGGTGGTGGCATGGTGCTGGTATGGTGTAGTGGTAGAGTGGTAGAGTGGTATAGTGGATAGTGGTATAGTGTCATAATGGCCGTGGTCCTCGTCGTGGTGGTAGTGATGATGGTGGTGGTAATGAAAGTGGTAGCAGAAGTAGCAGTAGGAGTTAGTAGTAGTAGTAGTAGTAGCAGCAGCAGCAGCAGCAGCAGTAGGAGTAGGAGTAGGAGTAGGAGTAGGAGTAGGAGTAGGAGTACTACTACTACTACGACTACTACTACTACTTCTAGTACTAGTAGTTGTAGTACTCGCTGTAGTGGTGGTAGCAGTAGTCGTGGTGGTGGTGGTGGTGGTGGTAGTAGTAGGGGTAGTAGTCGGGGTGGTGGTGGTGGTGGTGGTAGTAGTAGTAGTAGCAGTAGCAGCAGTAGTAGCAGTAGCAGCAGTGGCGCTGGCGCTGGCGGTGGCGGTGGCGGTAGCCATGGTGGTGCCAGTGGCGGTGGCTGTGGCAGTCGCAGTAGCAGTAGCAGTAGTCGCCTTCGTCGTCGTCGTAGTAGTAGTAGTAGTAGTAGTTGTAGTAGTAGTAGTAGCAGCAGCAGCAGCAGTAGTCATTGGAAACGCAGTCGTACTAGTAGTCGGAATAGTTCTGGATATGCAGTGGCTCAAAGCATGATGTAATGGTGGGTGGTAGCAATAGTGGTAGCGACAATGCCAGTGCGTAGACACAGTCATAGCCAGAGTCATAGCCATCGTCGTGATCAAAGCCTGGGTAACAGTGACAGTAAAGGTCACAGCATGAGTAGTGGTAACAGTAGTCGTAATGGTAATCAATAGTATCAGTCATAGTGCTGAGCAAGAGTGGTAGAAAAGGAGTATTCGAACCAGGAATCGCAATCGTAATCGAAATGCTAAACCGCAGTCGTATCAGTGGAACCGTGTGACAGTAGCAGTGGTAGTGATAGATGGGGATGGGGGTGTAAAGATGGGGACAGTGATAGGGATAAGGATAGTGAGGCTAGGGATGGTGTTGTTTGTTTTGGGTAGGTGGTGGGGGAAGAGGGGTGGAGCCTTCTCAGGGGAGGGGCAGATTTGACTGGAATTTCCTTTCCCTGCGGCCCTGCAAGGATGCCTGTCGGCAATGTGTGACGGACTCGCAGAACAGAGCCATTTGGCTTAAGCAAGCTACACTTTCGTCTTCCTGATCGACGAAACTTGAAGGGCGCCGCAAAGCCAGATCGGGACAGCGTGTTGAAGGTGACGGAAAGGTTTACGGCGTCAGAATTCGCGACTCCGAAACAGGTGAAATGCGGAAGGCTGCTGATGTTGTGCCGAAGGTCTTTTTAAACCTTGGCCTTGCGACTTTGCAGACCAGATCGGGTCTGACGGCATCAGAGGGCGGGTCCAGCTCCTGAGGTCATCGAGTTCGAGGGCTACAAGCCTTCTCGCCTCGGGCGGTTCGTCTCAATGCTGGTGCCGATGACGACCGCGCTGATCATCATCCTTTTCGTCTCTCAGCGGCAGACTATCTTGTAATCTGTTGCGCGTTCGGTTTGGCTGCCTACCTTCGAGTAACACCGAAGTGCCTGCCGGTCAAAGCCGACGGTCTGTCGTGAAAGTATGTGGAAGGAAAATGAAGAACCAGATTGCTTCCAGGAGCCGAATTTCGAAGGCAGTCTTCTTGTCATGACTTCGATGTGAAATCGAAGAGAAGCCCGAGGTTGTCGTTGTGGCAGATTATTACTGGGGCGGCCTGGACTGCGGTTGCACAGTGGGGTTATACTGCCAGGGAGTTTATGCTGCAAGGGTGCTCACGCTCTTGAGTGTTTCTGGACATTTTTGCTGTGACTTAGATTGCGAATGGAGCTGGCCCGACCATCTTTGCTTCATCGGCATCTGCGGCTGCACAGAGTCCTCCGAATTGCTGTGCCTTTCATCAAATCTGATGGTGATGGAATGAAGCATTGAGGTACATTTCCAATCTTCGGGAGCTTTGACACCAACTCGTACGTGTGTCATGGCCGCTTTGAGACCCAGCAAGATAGAGCCGCTAGCACCAGCTGAGTGATACCAAAGTCTGAAAGCCACGAGGTTCTTGATACTGTGGTGCCTGGGCGTGACTTGGTTCTTCTTCCTGATCGTGAATACTGGCGGTCAGATGATCAAGCAGTTTGGCTTGAGAGCACCATTCCGCAAGGCCCTGGGCACATTTCTGCATTTTTGAGTCGAACAGAGCCTTGCCACTCTGAAGCCTCAGGCTTAGCAACGCAGTGTGCTTCTGGCATGACAGTGTGCCAGTGTTGCTCCACGACCTCCGTCTTGCTTATTACTGGATTCCTAGAACTCTCTGCTGGTGGATGGAATTTCTGCTGAAGTTGGCTGTAACTGCCTCGGAAGGCGGCGGTCATCTGTGTGTCCGTGCAGGAACGTCAGGACATTGCACCGAGGGTGGAAAGTTTGCTGAAGAGCTGTTGGACATTGTTTGAGACAGCCTTTTATCTTCAGACAGCTCGATGCGGGCTCCACTTGTATGTGAGACGCCAGGAGACAATTAGCAGTGGATACTCGCGGACGTTGGCGTTGCGAAAGAAGGCAGGAAGCGTGTGAGCTTCTCGACATGGTAGATGCATGGACTGTCAAGCTGGTTCACTAGTTCACTGGGTGTTGGCCGGCAGGTCGGCGCTCTGAGCAGCGTAGTGACGTAGTGGGTGCACTCGGGGTTCTCACGGTTTTGCTGGCGCTAGGCGCTGGGCTTGGTGGCCAAAGTGCTTGGAGCGAAGGCCGCCTCTGTCAGTTGAACATGGAGGAAAACTCACCGTTTTCTGAAATGCAGCCCGTAGCATTCAGGATCTGCCGGGTGGCTTTCTGTCGCTGTCCGGCGCATCATCCCAGACAATTCCTCTAAAGTACGACCACTCCAGCAAGCTCTGGTACGTGGAGCCCCTCGGCGACCACAGCTAGAAAGCTGCTGGGTTTGAAGACCACTCCTCCACAACCAAGCGCCTGCCGCAAGGTTCCGCTGCCAGAGATATGTGTACGCCGGAGCCCGAATTCACTCGCAGTATCTCTCAGCAAACGACGCGCAGAGACAACGTCTCACATCGGTCATGCAGTTCGTTCAGATTCGTTCAGTGATTGCAGCAGGATCCTTTGCTCTGAGTTTAGCAGGGCCTCTGGACCCATCGCTGGGTCCTGCCCTACGCATAGGAATACTTGACACAAGTTCATAACATGGATCGAGATTTCGGGGGAGAGAGACAGAAAGGCTGGCCGTTCTCCCCCCGTCGCCACAAGCATGAATGATCATCCCTCGCCGAGGATCCTGTCACTGACGGCTTTTTGCAGCACGATCCCAGCACAAGCAGCTCGCAGAAGAATCTCTAGCTCGTCGGAGGTGTGCAGAACTTCGTCAACGTCTGTCGAGACAGCAATGTTCCTTTTTGGGTGTGCACGGTTGTCTTGACTGTGTCTGTGTCAATCGCAGCATGTTCAAGGTCTGAGGAGAGGTCATGCGGCCTTCGATGCGCTACTAGCAGAAGGGGGGCTGAGGCCTGGCCTGCAGGAGCATTTTGGGCAGGAAGGGACTTGCACCAAGCTCAGGACAAAAAGCCCATCGCCCCAAGGCTTCAAGTCTGTCGAAGAGATGTACAGGAGGGGCCGGAAGGGACTTGTCCGAAGAGGGAGTGACGGCGCCTCCTTGGAGGAGCTCCGGGCCGAACCGGATTCCCTTTGAAGTCGACGGATGGACCCAGGCGCTCACCGAGGAGTTCAGCACACTCTTCTTCTTATACCAGTTTGCAATCTATGCAGTCTGTGCTTTTCAGCTGCAGTTGCTTGTGTCTTTTGATAGCGCTGGCAAGCAATCGTACGCATTCATCAGAGTCACTGAGGTGTGGTTCTCATACTGGCACTACACCATCATTGCCATGACCATTGCTGTCATCTCTGGTTTTTTCAATACGTCTGTCAGACTTGCCAGTCAGCAGTCCATCAAATCGATGATGGAATCTTGGCTGTGGCACTTACAAGTCTGTCCACATCTTCGGCTTGTTGATGCCCTGCCCTAGCCCAGGAACAGCAGCTGACCGCCCATGTACTTCGAGACGGCCAGGTGGTCGAGGTCTGGAGTTTTCAATCGTATAGTTTGTAAGGAAATGCGAAATTGCAAAGGTCGACGCCAACGAGCTCGTGCCTGGCGACATCCTCAAGGTCCATCCTGGCCCCGTAGTGGCCTCAGCCTTCCGTAGCTGCGAGGCTCCTTGCGCTGCTCTCGGAGTGAGGTCCCTTGTGACCTGCTGTTGCTACGCGGAGCGGCGGTCTGCGATGAGTCGACTCTGACTGGCGAGTCCATGCCTGTGCAGCGCCTGGCACCGGCACCTCGTCTCGCCACGACCGCCCTGAGCATTCGCGGGTGCCTTCTCTCAGAGGTTCTGGTTCCTTCAGATTCAGGCTCGTAGTATCTTGCAGCTCGCTGTTCTAAGGTAGAGAAGCTTCCGGATGACCCGTCACTTGTCCAAAGCAGGGAAGCCGGAAGCCCGTGGAAGGCTTTCTTTCAAGCACCGAGGCCCGGATTCAGATTTCCAGCAAAGCATTCGCTGGTTGCCATGGGCTCAGAACGATGTAGGAAGCCCGAGGGCAAGTGGGCAAGCGTCGTCGGACTTAATCTCTCGGTGTCGAGGCAGGAACGTCAGTACTGCAAGTTGTCGATGATGAGACTTGGGCCCTGGCAACACATACTGGCATCCACACGCAGATGCGTGGCAGCACCAGAGGCAGTCAGGAAGGATGCGGCAGCCTGACAACCACGGGTATTGTCTATCCAGTTCTGTGCCAAGGAAGGGGCAGCTGCTTCTTTTGATCTTATACCCGCCAAAATTGGTGTTCAAGTACGACGAGCAGCTGAGTGTGCTTCGCCTGCTGACAAGCAATCGGCAGCTTGGTTAAAATGATGGCTTCATCCGAGGTTGTTTTTTTCCTGCTCATCATCTATGCTTTTGCCCTCGTGGTCAAGTTGATGAGAGTCATGTACGTCCGCTACGCCGTGCAGCAGTTTCTTGGCAGATACGAAGTACGAACCAAAAGGTAGTCACAGGCAGGCTCCCAAACCCACGCACCACGCAACTTCCTGAGCTTTCATTCTGAACAGGAAGCTGCCCCTGACGGCCACCTGGGCCAGTGGGGTCTTCACATGTTCCTGCGTGTTGCCCACGATGCTGCACATCGTGCTCTCCGTGGGCCAGGCCACCTACAGTGACAGCGTTCCAGAGCAAGAAATTTCGGGGACATAAATCCCAGCCCCTCAATTTCTTACTTTGAAAGGATTGAAAATACCCCTGCGTTGATTGAAATCGTTGGGAACCCAGAACATCAATTGCCTGCTTTTGCTGTTTCGGCCGGGTCGCTTCGAGGACTTCGTTGGTCATTGGAAGGCTTACAGGAGCAGAAGACCCTTGCAACTGCCTTCGAAACTAATTTCTGCCTTGGGGTTACGGCGGGAGGTTATGGAATCAACCCAGCCAATCTAATTATGTCATCAATCCTTTGGCGTTCTCTCGTGCGAAGATCGCCGACCCATGAAGAAGTGTACCTAGTCTAGTGGCAGAGGTGGCTGCAGTGATTGAGATGGTGTGCATTGCTCGTATTACAATCGGCAGGCCGAGCCTGTCCGCTTCTGCCAGTGGTTTCTGAGACTGCTCCTGTCCTCGGTCACAAGCGTTGGACAGTAAGACTGTTTTGGACAGATGTCTCCAACGACTCCCGTAGCTGCACTCGTTTACGCTTGCATTGCCAGGTGATTTCGGCGAAGCGGCTGAAGGACAAGCAGCCGCATCACTTGATTCGAGCCAGAGTGACAAGCGCGCCGGTGAATTCGCAAGCAGAAGAGCCTTCGAGGAGAAGGCTTGCAGCATTTTCTGCGTCGTGCCGAAGCGCATCGCCTTGGCCGGGAAGGCCGGCAATGAGTGTAGCGACATCACGGTCCATGGGGAATCCTCCAATTGCAGGTTCGGGTTGCTTGCTTTGATAAGACGGGCACCTTGACAACCAGCGGCCCCACCCCCAGCTGCCCGCAGGATGCAGTCAGAGACTAGGAGTGGGCTCTCAAACTGAGGTCTGGAGTTCTTTGGAGTGCACTGTGTGGAGATGGACGGAGCCGACGCGGGACTTCAAGGCCACGTGGAAGTTAAGAAGTGATGCTTGCAAGCCAATGTTTGGGTCGTAGGTTCCCGAAGCCCTTTCTCCTCACCACTCCATGCTGCCGCCACGACTCCGCGACTGGCGGCAGAACCTCAGAAGTCGAAGTGGGACTCCTTGGCAGCAGAGGGGGTGGAGGTGCCGGACGATGGTGGATTTCCTGTGGAGAAACTGTCAGCTGTCAGCCCTGACGAGCTTAGGACCTCCACATTTTGTGTGGCTTGGCGAGCGCACATTCGCTGTCGCCCTTCTCGCAAAGCGACGCAGGCTAGCTAAAACGGTGACGAAGCACGAGAGTCGTCGCAAGGGGGTGAGTGCGTGATGCGCTTTGCAGGTGTTGTTGGCAATGCAGTCGAGGTGATACCTGTCTCAAAGTGTGGAAGGTTTACTGTTTGCATCGGTAGCTCGTGCAGCAACGGAAGACACCAGCCAAGGAACATGTTCAAAGCCTCTGGATGGTCGCTGGCCTCGCAGAGCGATGTCCGAAGCCCATCTGGCCCTGGCTCTTTCGAAGGGCATCGGCTGGAAATCCTGTGGCTCGGCCAAGGCTTTCATTCCTCAAGTTTTGTGCCACTTGCTCACCGTGGCTCCCCCGAGGAAGCGCTTTGATTTTTCCCACAGCACCATGACGATGAGCCCTGGCAGAAATGACTGGTTCGGGATCGGGCTTGGCATTGAGTTTAGAGCTGATGCCTTTGGGATCATCAGTTGCAAAACAAGAAAGCTTTTACTTTTTTTTTTTTTTACTTCCACTGCCGTATTTCATAGAGGGACGCTCCCAAAGCCTGCCAAAGTGCCATGATGTGCTCTAACTGGCATTCATCAGGAGTGCGGTGGTGAAGCACCATCCCAGTCAAGAGCAAGGCTCCGGCCTCGGCGGTTTGCCGTGCACACGAGGCTTTACGCGCTGAGCCCGAGGCATCTACTGTAAAGGCAGCTTCGAGCACATTCTGCGCAAGTGTCGGCCGAGCTCGGTGCCGGAGAACTTCGTGCAGGTACTGTGGGAGGGACGGCTGGGTGCTGACGGGCCGGAACAGCATATCAGTTAACCGCTCTTCTCCTTTTTAAGCGAGTCTTTGCCCTTCCGTCTAGGGATTTTGAGTTTACTGTTTGGAGATTGGGGTGAGCACCTGATAGGTTTTGGGGATGACGGTTTCGGGTCCGGAGCTCAGGGTGGTACGTTTGGGGTTTGGGGTTGCGCGTTTGGCAAAAGATAGCTAAAATAAGAGAACACATCCCACGAATGATGCAAATGCTACAGGCAACAGGAGATAACAGGAGACTCTGAGAAAAGTCGTTTCTGCTGTCGTGCGTTGATGACGGCTTTGCCGTCCCGGTAAAAGCCGCTCAAATGAATGCAGAGTTTCGAAAGCGAGACAGATGTGCTGGTTGCTTCCCGATTGGATCTCGATGCGGCTTTGCAAGTCACTAGATTCCTGGATCATAAGTGCGGCACTTGCAGCTGGTCCCGGTACCGGTATGCCTTCTGGAGACTTTATGTCTTGTTGCCACTGCAGCTGTGTCATGTCACCTCCTGTATACAATAGCGACTCCCATCCTTTTTGCGGTTGTTGTAGCATTGGTGCTGTCCGCATCATTGGCCGCAGCTGCTGCAGCTACCTGTTCGCCTAAGTTGCCACCTTTGCTGGCCTGCAGCATTGGTGTTGCAATGTCCCACTTGGTCGTGCTCGTAGAAGGACTGCAATGACCGCCGATGTGTTCACCTTGCATATTGCATGTGCTTGCATGTCGGAGTTTTGCCGATCGTGTGTTTTCCTTCCTTCTTTTCATTTGTTCTTATTTTGATGGCTGCCCTGCTGCTAAGCAATGCTAAGGTTTTTTCTCTTGCACTTGTTCCCAGCCTCTTGCTGTTGCAGCTCCGTGGCCCTTCGCGGCTAGAACTTGTTCGGGGGTGGAACAACGCAGGTTGCCATCGCCTTGCCAGCACATGCTGACTCTCTCTCTCTCTCCCTCCCTGTCTCTCTCAGTCCCCCTGCGAGGTTGCCGAAGCCCATGCCTTCGCGGGCATGTATGCCGCTGAGCTGGCAAGAGCTACTGCCACTGTGACTGCGAAGCTACTGCGGCTGCTGCTGCTACTGCCGCTGCTGCTCCAGAGCTGCGGCCAGTAGTACTACAGTAGTTCTAATATGCGCCAAGCCCACCCTTGGCCCACAGCAAGCACACTCTTCGCCAACATCCACTGTCTGCCTTGCCCTTTCAAGCCTTATGCACCAGAGTCCACATTGCCTTGGGTTCGGCCACCAACATCTCTTCATAGGGTGCGGGATTCTTCATCCGTTCTTTGTTGGTTTCGGCTGGATCTCAACCAACATCTTCTTGAAGGGCTTAGAGTTTCTCAACCAAATTTCCTTTTTGGGGTTATGGGTTTGGCAACCATCATCTCCTAAGTTCCTTTAAGGCGTCTAGGTTTCGCAACCAATGTCTCCTTTTGGGTTTAGCAACCAACATCTCCTTGTGGGGTTTAGGGTTTCTCACCGACATCTCGTTTTAGGGTTTGGGTATGGCAGCAAGCCGCTCCTTTGCCTTTCAGAGTTTTGGCATAATGCCCCGTCGGCATATGCTCAAAACGAGAGAGGATATCATTTTGCATCAAAGGTTCAGATTTTTTGGACGTCGCGCCTGGCACGTAATTTGAGCTTGTGAGGGTCGCTTGGCACAGGTGGCGTTCGCCAACGATGACAAGCTTCGGGCATACTGGTACTAGTACTAGCTTACTAGCACTACTGCAGCATTAGTATTGCTGCTACTACTATTGCTACTTCTCGCAGCGGCACTGGCACTGGTACTAGTTCTGGTAGTAGTAGTTGAGTGCAGTCCTCCTCCTCCTGCTACCACACCAACGACAACGACAACAACTTCAACTGCTACTGCTGCTGCTAGTACTACTACCACCACTACGACCACCGCTGCTCTTACTCTGACTTTTAGTGCTACTATCCATTCCCGCAGAGCATCCATGGGCCAACCATTACAACGTCCAGATCAGACTCCATCCGTGCACGCAGAGCATTGGGCCAACCATGATAACGTCCATATCAGACTCCACCCGATCTCACGGAGCATCCATGTGCCAACCATGATAACGTCCAGATCACGCAGAGCAGCCATGGGCCAACCATGATAACGTCCAGATTACTACTACGACTGCTAGTACTAGTACTAGTACTAGTACTAGTACTAGTACTAGTGCTAGTAACACCAGTATTACGACGACGACGACTGTGTCTGTGTCGTTAAGAAACCGAGGTCTTGGGTTTGGCGGCCCGACCTTTGAAAGGTGGCGAGGTGGTGTTTTGGCTGCGACACAGTTCTGCCGCGCTTGTTCATGCATATTCAAGCTTGGCTCGCGCTGTTTGCGCTGGATTTTCAGAGCCAGAGTCAATGTAGTCCATGGAGCCTGGGTCTAGTGGCCCAGCAGCAGAAGGCAGCATGCACGCCTTGCTGGATGTCCCAAGCCCAGGCCGACGGTTTCTCTTTCTGAACTTTAAATCACTGGAACAGCAGTCATTGAACGCTTGTGAGTACCCACCAAAAGTTGGCCATGCGCGTGTTTCAGCAAAGGTGCAAACTCGGGCGGACGTGGAGAAGGATCTGACTTTGCTAGGCCAGGAGCTGCGCTGCTTTTCAGCCTTTCCAAGCACTGACTGTCAGGATGCCTGCTGTTCAAGAATCCGCCTCGGCCGGACACTGCAGAGACCATCCTCCGCCTCCGTGCTGGCGATGTCCGGAGTGTGGCCTGACAGCCATAGGTGTACTTCAAGCTCCGGTAGAAATCGCTGCGATAATATGCTGCGATCTGATCTTGCTATGATGTGGTATGAAATTGGTCCAGGTCATGATCACTGGAGATGCGGCCGGCACGGCTGTGTCCATTGCCAAGGATGCGCACTCGAGTGTGACGTCAAATGTTAATTTGCTGGGCTGTAAGCGTCGTTGGCTGCGAATAGCAGGACGCAGGTACATCTATAGCAGTGCCGATCAGACAGACACGTGCGTCCGGTGTGCGTAGCGCATCCATTGAAGGAGATTAAACTTGCGGCACCGGGGCTGCCAGTCCTATTGGGAGACATGGAAAAGAACAGCACCGGCCACACCGTTGTTTGTTGGAGGCAGGTTTGGGGCACTGCCAGCAACGATGTTGCTGTTCAAAAGTCATTCAGGGTCTTTCGGCACGGTCGGCCCCTCCGACAACCACCAGCGCGTCGCAGCCGCCCATGCGCGAGCATCATGAGCATCATTGGGGGAATCTGGTGGTGCTGTGGCGGGATCGGTGTGGGATATTGAGGGCCGCAGCCTACGTCGGCCCGCGGGGAGCCAGCATCTTGAGGATCATCTGGCTTCCACTTAATTAGCCCGGATGCAAGCGCAATCAAGCGGGTGTACACCTCCGAGGTCCGCCTAGACGCTAGTTCTGAGGAATCTGAGGATACCGCGCTTCAACCAAGTTCTCGCCGCAAAGGCCGCACAGCCTAAACATCCCCGAGTGATGCTCGCTTTGCTGGTTCACGTTTGCCTGTCGTTTGCCTGGCATACCCTGGAAGACGTGCTTTTTCGGAGCGAGGGCCATGCCCCATATGATCTTGATCAACACTGGTTCCATAGTGCATTTCCCAGTGTGGGGAATTCGGGGAAGGCCCGAACGAGGTCAAACGCAACGGTCGAGCAGGGTAGTTATCATCTGTCTGCAAAAGAAGCTGGGAGATGCTGTATCAGAGGAGGTGGGTAGGAAGCGGGCCGGAAGGTCAAGTCTTTCCTTGCGCTCGCCCACGTAAGCCGGGCCTGTAGATCACCTTGAACTTGAACTGTATGCTGTCAATATCTGTGCCCGTTGCTGGAGTGATTGTGGCACAATGCATGCGCCCTTCACCATGTGTTTGGAACTGCCGCGGCAGGTGCGTCGGGGAAGATCTGAAAGGCGCTGGGGTGCCGATGGTACGAATATGATTTGACGATGTGCTAATTTGGTGCGCAATGTGCGTCAACTAGATCCAGCCTATGCGCCACATGGCTGGTCTCTCCTCCAATTGTTGCAGGCTTGAACGAAATCCTCTTGGGCAACGAATGGCTGACATGGCGCAAGAACTACAAGCAGTGGCGAGGAGGCCATGACAAGACAAATCCCTCGGCCCTCGGCTTACATCGTTCGGCTTCCATCCGAGGAGCTGCAGCTGGTGCGCGCGGGGAAGCCACCATGAAGGCAGGTTTACATGTATAGCTACAGCCGTGACGAGGTTCGACTTTCCTAGTTCCGCACAGAAGGCCGCCAAGAGACGCGCGCACGAGGCGCAGGAGCCCGAGATCTCCAGGCGGCAACCGCGCAGCATCGCGCAGCCTGCATCCGCGTGCTGTTGCGAGCTGTTGCGAGTTGCTGTTGTGCCCGCATTGAAGCTAGGCGCTGTTCGTGGCCGCAGCTGGAGGAGGTGCAAAATGCAGGCGGGAAAATCCTCATCGTGGGAGACAGGGCAGATCAGCACTTGCAGCGAAATCAATCAATTGTGTGAGCATAGGCTCGGGCCGTGGTATAAACATTTACAACGCACTTGTTTCGAGAGGCGGGTAATTGTTAAGTTTCATCCGTAGCGATGCTGAATCTTGCCCGTGCTGACAGCCCGTCCGGAGAGGTGAAGAGACAGTGGATGAAGATTTCGTTTTCTCGACAGAGGACGGACAACTGCGTGCATCTTGGGTTGTGAAGAGGCTTGAAGTTGTCGGTTGCCAAGGTAATGGCTTCCCGCTTACTATTAATGAAAGACTGATCCCGCTCTCCGGTGCCAGCATCATTTGCCTTTGTGTCAGCAATCCTGTGACGAGTGCAGACCTGGGACCTAGACTGGTCTTTGAGCGGCAGCTTTTCTGTCTGATCTTTGGATTTGGGATGCAAGTTGGAACCAGCTGACCAGCTGGGTGCATGGCTGCATTTTTAGAGGGCTTTCGAAAGGCGGTGGCGTGTGTTTGCGGCAGCGCCTGGCAGGAGATAGTGCTCTCTCGACTCTTTGAATGGTGCGAACTGGCAGTCACTCAGCAAGCCTTTGAATGGCTTGCAGCACAGCACCTCTGCCAGCATCCGGTTGTCTCGTTTTGCCATCCTAGGTCCTAGCTCTTTCTTTGCCTGGCTTGTGACAAGGCAGTGCTCGCCTGACCTGCGCCGAGTGTTGCTGGGCTCGCGCCTGTCCTCGCTGAAGAAGGGCAGCTTGAAAGCACAAATCATCAAAGCTCCACGAACTTGCTTGAGAGCCTGCTGCGGGTACTAGCAGTCTTGGCAGGCTCTTGTGTCTTAGCCGAGCCATTGATGACATGTTCCGTCGACACATGCCTTAGCCGAGCCATTGATGACATGTTCCGTCGACACATGCCGACAGCACCTCCGTTGAAATTTAAGGCAGGGTACTTGGCAGCGGCAAAGGCCTGGCAAATGTTGCGTGCAGTTGCTCCAATGTCGCTCCCTGACATGCGAAGTCGTCCAGGTCACACGTCTCTTCTGTGGGAGCTACTGACCTCGATCCGCATCTTTGCCCGCATGACGCCAAACGGCAAGATCAGTGCAGGGCGCCCGGCAGGGTACAGAGAGATCCGAGACGAATGGTGTGAGTAGGATAACTTACGACGAGTGACAGTTGCACGACATGAACCTGCTTAGCTCTCTTCATTCGCTTTGCGGGGCTCCAAGGTCGTGGAAGGTTTCATGTCCCAGGGACTCATCTGCACCTCGGAATGCACGGGCCGTCACAG
This sequence comes from Symbiodinium sp. clade A Y106, assembly GCA_003297005.1. Taxonomy (NCBI): domain Eukaryota; class Dinophyceae; order Suessiales; family Symbiodiniaceae; genus Symbiodinium; species Symbiodinium sp. clade A. Next base: position 47,393 of record BGNK01003610.1, read on the forward strand.
ACTTGCCGATCAACAGATATCACAAGTCCAAGAAGCCTCACGTAGCGTGACTGTCAGCCCTGAGCCCAGGTGCTATGGTCGGCGACGGTGGAAACGACTCTGGTGCATTGCGCACAGCACACGTCGGGCACCTTGGCACGCCAAAAGTTGGAGCGGAGGATGCATCGCAAGCGGATTCAGATCGTTGCTGGCACACACACACACACACTCTCTTTCTCTCTCCCACTCTCTCTCTCTCTGTCTCTGACTCTCGCTCTCTCTCGCTCTCTCTCTCTCTCTTTCTCTCTCTCTCTCTCTCTCTGTCTCTCTGTCTCTCTGTCTCTCTGTCTCTCTGTCTCTCTGTCTCTCTCTCTCTCTCCTCTCCCCCCCTCTCTCCCCCTCTTTCCCTGTCTTGTGTTGTTTGTCTTTCTAGTTCCTAGGATGGCCCTGAGCTCGGCCACCTCGGCGACTGTGGTCGCCCCCTTCACCACCTGTCGGCCCAGCGTGGCACCCATTGCAGACCTCCTCCGCGAGGGCAGAGGCCGGGCAGAGCCGGCAGAAGATGGCACACAGGACGGAGTCTGCTGGGCTCAGTCCTTGCCACAAAGCGCTGTCATCTTGTCAGGCGCGCTGGCAACATCCTTCGCTGGATACAAATACTGTGCCTCTGTTGTTTTGGAAACGGCCAGCTTGTTCCACCTCCGTCTCCTTTCCGCTGTCTTCGCGGCTGAGGTGTCCACTACGGACTGTTGAACTCGGTGCTGAAGTTCAAGACCTACTGGCACGGTATCTTGGCAATTTTGGGAGAATATGGACATGAGCAGAATTTGACAAAATTGTTCCCGCACGAAGTGTCCCTAATGCCACACACAGACTCGACGCGCGGGACGCGACAGGCATCTCGCAGTCCATGATGGCGGCCTACTTCCAGGCTTGCCTCAGCCGGCATAGTATAACCTGACACGGCCACTTCGCTGAGCGACACGACAAAGTGCGTAGCACAGCACCAACAACAGGATGAACCAGCACGGCGGCCAGACCAGTGTGCATCACGAAGACTCCAGTTCTCTCAAGTTTGTTGTGCAAGGACATGATCGGATTCCTCAGCCTTTCCTGGGCGATGAGTTTGGCAAGGCTGGCGGGCTTCTTCATGCGTCGACTGTTCTCAATTTATCGTCCAGCCTCAAGCGCAGCAACACAGTAAAGCGCATTACCAGGGGTACGTTCAGGCCTGCTCCAGTGCTCGCCACCAGCCGCCCAACCTCCTCGCTCTTTTCGGGCTTCACAGTGCCTTGCTCTGACAAGTTCTCAAGAATCTGTCACTTCGCAGCATGCACCGGGCTTCAGACCCGGATCTGTGCCTGTGAAGACAAGCAGCAGGTGCTCTCCGTCGTGGGTATGCTCGGGCTGAATGCGCTCTTCCTGGAAGTAAACTGGAACATCATAACATCGGACGATGAGTATGTGCCATTCCCCGCTACATGTCTGATTGCAGTCTGAAACATCTTGGTTAATTAATCTTGATGAGCCGTAGAGTAAAATCTGATTGAACATGCACGCTGTTCGGTTTCGTGGAAGCGCACGTGTCAACTGCCTGGGTCTGTGCAAGTCAGCCCAGGTTCACAAGGTTCGCATTACCCAGTGGTGGAAGCTGAACCGGAACTGGGAGGTCACTACCCTGTTCTTCACGCGTCTTGGCGCTAAATCCTCAGCCTCGTTGCAAAGTTGCAGGCAGTCTGCATCATATCGATCCGACATTCTGAGGTACACCTTTCAACTCTTCTGGTCTGCCGTCGTGTACTCCTTCGGTGATGTCTTCCGACTTCCCTGGTATACGAACTTGGCCCCTCGGCTGTCTAGATGCGAAGGCAGAGCAGTACCTGACGACTTCTGGCCAAGTGATGTTCCAATGCTTCCTCGCCCAGACGGGTGTGCTCTAAGCCTAAGCCAGCCATCATCCACCCCAGCCCTCCATCCGAGGTGCTGATGGCACGCGCCCCAGAGTCGAGAAAACACCGTTGTAATTGTCATTGTAGATGCTTCGCGCCGTCTCCACATTACATAGGTCCGATTGGCAGGTTCACAGTGCAAAAGGGGGGCAGGGCAGGGTTTGCTGGAGGAACGGCTGTGGAAACCCTCCATCTGAGCAAATCAGGACTGCGGTCAGAATCTCTGGTCGTGGGAAGTTTTGTGGGGAGGCGTTGAAGACGTGGGGAAAAAGAGGAACGAGGAACCTCTGACCGCTTCGACCCGGGCCGAGGCGGTTGAAAATCACGTTGGAGCCCAGGATTGGCGCAACAGGTTTTAGCGACTGCTCGTAGGAATAAGTACCCTCCACCGAGAGCCTTGTTGTGGCAGCTTTTTCGAGCTGTTCAAGTTGCAAGGAGCAGTGCTTGGATGTGGGGCAGGGAGTCTTTAGGATTCCCAGGAAATCTCTGCGCCGCTCACATGCAGTCCTTGAATGATTCAGGCGGAGGGGAAATGCCCCTTATCAACCTTTGCACTCCCGTTCCCGCACCCCTTGAGCCCCGCACCCTTATTCCTGCGTCCGTAAACGGAAGTGTGCGATGTCAAGATCCGAGCCGCAACCTACAAAGTTGGAATACAAGCATCCACTAAGGGATAGAACTCTTCACTGATCCATGAGTTATGATGTGTCGCCCGGCAGTGCTGTTCGAGCTAGTCTTGGAGTCTCTGAAGCTTTGCTGCGGTGTCTGTGCATGCAGCGACCTTTGCGAACAAGGCCCTGGTGGCTGTGAACTTGGGGCTGCTGAGACTTGCCATGAACGGGACATGATGTGACGCGGTTTCGCGATTCAGAGAGATTCTCGGATGTCCTGAGTTCCAAGGACATTCTTGATGTTGAGCAGTCCAAACTGGATGACTCGCTTGTTCAAGCTCGTCTTCGAGGAGCACTTTAGGTCTCTGGCATGGACTAGACTCTGCCGCCGACTTGCCAGGACGTCACTGACTCCGATCCATGGACACGAGATGAGCACTTGGGCCCACTCGGGGTCTTCTTGTCTGGATGTGTTTGGCTCTGGCCTGCCCATGCTCCCTTCCTGCTCTTGACCTGCTCATGCCTTAAGGTATTGTCCAGCAATGCCCAGATCTCTTCGCTGCCATCTGCTCCTGGTGATCATGTGCAATCTCACATGCACGGCTTTCCTGGAGAAGGTACTCTGCCGGTATTGTCAGCAATCGTAAGGATCTGAAGCCAAGCGCCCTCTCCGACTCTCGCAGGTGATCATCCAAGGGCGAGTGGGCGACTACATGCGGGTGTTGGGACGTGTCCTGGCAGCGGATCCTTTGCCACCGCTTCTCATTATGTTGATCTGAGTTTTCCTCGTGCTTTTTGGTGCCTGAACTTGTAACGAAGATGCCTTGAGAAATCTTCGCTCAGGTGCTCTATCGAAGCACGTCACGTTGCGGTTGTGAGGAACCTGAGCAGCTGCTTTAACGAGCCGCCTGACAGGCACACAAGGTCGCACACTTGCTCCCGAAATCGGACATGCTGTGGCCATGTATGGCCATGTCGTGGCATTGTGCTGAAGTCTTTGTTTCGTGAGACCTGCTTGCGCCGTTGGACCTGATTTGGGCAACGGATGGTCGCAGGGCTCATGCATCTCACAGCGGTGAGGATCAATTGTTTTATACCATTGTTCTGCTGCAGCTGGGAATGGAGGAGCAGTGTATCCTCTGTCTTTGGTTCCAGTTTCCTGATGCAGTCAAGAGCTTGTGCTAATTGCACGTTCCCGTGATTGCCACCACCTGGTGGCACAGATGTTAGATGATTGCTCTTACGGACGGGCAGAGGCGTTTTGAATTTCTTCGCAATTATCCCAAAGATGTCTTGCATGTAAGTTTAGAATATTCCTTTCTGTGCATTCAAGACAATCCTCCAGACAGAGACCCGCCTGCTCAGCTGGTGTCTCTGTGGCACAGATCCGCCGCCGGTAGGCGGAATGCAAAAAAGTACTAGGAAGCTCGTAGTCGGAAGCGTTCGGGGAAGCCGCTGGCGAGGCCTATGCCTGGGCAGTGCTGCAGTCTGGGAAGGACTTGGTAGGCGAGGGCGAGGGGCAGGAGGTATCAGGTGTGTCTTTTAAGGTGTTTTTCGTGGAGCCTTCGAGCTGGGTCCGGTCCCAGGCGTCGCAAAGACCGGCTCCGGCAAGACCTTGGCCTTCCTTCTCCCTGGTTTCGTGAAGCTCAGGCACCTGCCGAGAGGGGCCTCTGCGTTCGCTGGCTTGCGCGTATTTGCGCGTTTTCTGGCTGTGCCAGGAAGCTCAAGAAAGCTCAGGAAGTTGATACCAAGAAGGGGCCGCGACCTCCCGTGCCAAGCATGCTTGCCAAAAATGCGCCAGGTTGTTTTGCGCCACCAAGGCCTGCACTTCTGTGCATGACGCCGACGCGAGAACTGTGCCTGGGCGACCACTTCAAAGTCGGTGAGACTTTGACTAGCGGCCCGTGATCGTTTCACATGGGTTGGGAGTTCGAACTCAGCACTTTTGTGTCAGATCGGCGAGCTGTTATTGTCATTTCCCTTTGAGACGCGATCTGAGGTGTCACCAGATTTATTCGGATGCCGAGAAGTTCGGCGGCCCAGCTTGGCCCCCGGCATTGATGGATGTTGTGACTGTGCAGGTGTTGAGGTACCAACTCCGGGTCGTTCTGGCTTGGAGGTGCAGATAACAGCTGCGTGCTGCTACGGCGGCGCCAACCGAAAGGACCAAGAATGGGTCGGTTGCCTGGAACGCTGTCTTGTCCTCAAAGCGACTCTGCCCTAGACTTTAGGCAATACAGACGGGCCCGGACTGCCTCATTGCCACACCCGGTCGACTGAATGATTTCGTCCAGAAGAAGCAGGTCCGTCCGGCACCCAGCGAAATGCGTTGCTCGGCCAGAGCCGGAAGCACCGAAGCCGGCAACCGAGCGAGGCTTGGACCAAGTCCGGTTTGCCATCATTGACGAGGCAGATCGCATGCTCGTCCTGGCCTCGGTCGGATGCGTCAGCAGTCCTTTGTTCAACCTATCTCTCGCATTTGGTCCTACCATCTGAGGACATGGGCTTCGAACCACAAATCAAGCAGGTCTTGGACGAGGCTACTTCGTGAGCAAGCGGAGAGGTCCATGTGTTCATGTTGGTGGTCCGTAAGCAGGTCCCCTGGCACGACCGCCAAACCTGCATGTTTACGGCCACCTGGCCACAGGACTGCCGAACCACTCTGGGCCGTAAGCAAGGCTTCCGCTTGCGCTGTGCTGAAAGCTGTATGTGTCTTCTGGAGACACTAGTATGCGCGCATTGCCTCTCACCCTTCCAAAGCCCTCTTCAAATTCGTCAGGAGTGCAAGAAACTCGCGGAAACCTACATCAAGGATCCCAGCTGACACCGCATCAAATCCATCATATGCATGTCTGCATGTATGTATGCATGTATGTCTTCTATGTACGCATGCACAAATGCATGCATGATGCATCATGCATGTATGTAGACTTATATGCACGTATGTATGTATGCGCGCATGTATGTAGGTAATGTAGGTAATGTAGGTAGGTAGGTAGGTGGTAGGTAGGTAGGTAGACAGGTATGATGTGAGTATGTACTTGTATGCATGCATGCATGCATGCTTTTAATCTGTGTAAGTGTATGCATGTATGTTTATGCATGTCTAAGGGTGTATGTATGTAAGTAAAATAGTAAAGAAAGAAAGAAAGTAAGTACGAAAGTAAGTAGGGCAGGCAGGGGGACGAAAGCAGGCATCTCTGGCTCTGCCCCCTCTCTGGCCCCCGCTCTGCCCCTCTCTGCCCCGCTGCACCCTCTCTGCCCGCCCTCTTTTGCTCTCTTTGGCCTCTCTGCGCCCTCTGCTGACACACTCCAGCCAAGTGTACGGGAAGGCTCACGGCCGTCGTTGGCGTGCCGCGCCCCGCCCTTTGCCCCCTGCCCCCTGCTCCCTGCCCCGGGCAGAGAGGAGAGAGGGCAGAGACGCAGAGAGGGCAGAGAGGGCAGAGACGCAGAAAGGGCAGAGAGG
>BGNK01003611.1:0-15436 GCA_003297005.1 Symbiodinium sp. clade A Y106
ATCCCAAACTTTCCAGTGTAATGTCTGCGTACTGTGTATTACGTGTATCGGATTTAGCTAGGCAATTTATATTGTATATATATCAGGCTAGCTAAATAGACCCTAAAGGTATCGGGCTCCTATATATACATATATATATATATATATATACACGCATACTTACGCTCATTTATGTGTGTTAATCTGTTTGTAACTATAAGATCATACATACATAAACATCTCTTGCCGCCCAGCTGCCAGAAAAGCCCACCAAGCTGGTTGCCAGATGTTTCCGGAGCTTCGACAGAGTCCGTTCTATAGCCACCTTTGGGTGTTGCGATGCTTGGGGTTTGGGGCACTTGTGAGACTTCGAAAACCCTGAACCCTGTACCCTAAACCCCTGATCCTAAACCGTAAACCTAAACTTTAAAAGCTCTCAGTCGACGATCCTTCAATCTAAACCCTGTAGAACCCCTTTCGAGAACGTATACAACCCTTCCTTGAAAGAGCCCTTAAAGCAACCCTAAACAAAAAACTATAACACCCTGCAACAACTAGGTGGATAAATCCTAAACCCTAAGCCCTAAAACCTAAACCCTGAAACCCTAAACCCCAAACCCTAAACCCTAAAGGTTTGTTACCCTAGAGCTTTCCTCAAACGAACCCTGAAAGGCCTCCTTAAAGGGTCCCTCCCCAAAACCTGTTAAGGTCTAGGGGTTTACAGTTTAGGGTTTGGGATGGTTTGGGGTTTCGGGTTAAGGGTTTAGGGGTTTAGGGGTTTAGGGTGTAGGGCAAGGGAGGTTGACACACCAGTCATTGTCGCTTGAAAACTGAACATATGGTGTGCGAGGCATGTGTATTCACTTTCGGGTATGTGCCTAAACCCTAAACCCTAAACCCTCAACCCTAAACCGTGAATCGCACAAGGCATAGAAAGCTGTGAGTTACTTGGAGGGTCGGGGGACTTAGTAAGTAGGTGGCAAGTAGACTTACAAGTACCCTAAAAGGGACCCCTAATTGGGGTTATGGTACTTATAAGTCCTTAAAATAAGCAGTTACTAAGTCCCCCGACCCTCCAAGTACCACATGCAGAAATGTTACCAAAGATGGTGCCAGCACCTCGCGCCGCACACTCACGTACTGACTATGCCACAAAGTGGACGTCCATGCAATCAATACGAATACTATAGCGGCATTAATAATTAGAATAAGTTAGTTTTTAACTTTTGAGTATTTTTATACGATACTGATAATAAGGAACCCCTAAAATAGTATAGGCAATTATTAAGGAAACTATATTACAAGCAGTCCATCATGATGTTCTGGACTTTTCCGCGTCACTGTACTACTCACAACGATGTAGACCCTGCACCTCCAAACTTGAAAACACTGCTCCTGAAAGATGTCACCGAACGGATGCACACCCAAATCCCCAACACCCTGGAACCTCAACCCCATACGGACCATTTGGAGGCCTCCAAAGGTGGGATGAAGGTACGTAGGATTAAGGATCCCTTATATAAGGACTCTTATTTTGGGATTATCCCACCTACCTTCATCCCAACTTTTGAGGCCCCTGAACCATGCGATTTCAGCTGGCATAGATACTGTGCCGCGCTGGTGCTGCTGCTGGTCCACGCCTATGCTAACGATCCAACGACACAAGCATCTCTGCTGCAGAACCAGTGTCATCACAGTCGGAATCACCCCAGATCACGATTGATCCCTCGCCAAGAAGGACGACAAAAGCGGTTTTAGAGGCTTGGATTTGTTGCACGTTCTTCAACTTGTCCTGCACTGCGCTGCTGTCACCACCAAAGTCAGCATCACCCCAGCTCACGGCAGAGCCATCGGCAAGAACGGCTGCAAATGCACACTCGGAGGCTTGGATCTGTTTCACGTTCTTTAGCCGGTCCTGCACTTTACTACTGTCACCCCCTGTGGCATCATCATCGCCACTCCATGTCACGACGGATCCATCCTCAAGAATGGCAGCAAAAGACCAATCATTGGCTTGGATCTGCTGCACATTCTGCAGCTGATCCTGCACAGCACTGCTGTCACCGCCGTAGTAGGCACCACCCCAGGTCACGACCGATCCATTCTCAAGAATGGCAGCAAAAGCGCCGGAAGAGGCCTGAATGTGCTGCACATTTGTCAGCTGATGTTGCACAGCACTACTGTCACCGCCAGCGTGTGCATCGCCCCAGGTCACTACAGATCCCTCGCCAAGAATGGCTGCAAAAGCACTGCTACAGGATTGGACTTGCTGCACAGTCCTCAACCGATCCTGCACAGCACTACTGTCACCACCGTGCTTAGCATTGCCCCAGGTCACGACACATCCATCGCAAAGAATGGCAGCAAAAGCACAGTAGGAGGATTGGATCTGCTTTACATTCCTTAGCCGATCCTGTACAGCACTGCTGTCACCGCCACAAGCAGCATTGCCCCAGGTCACGACCGATCCGTCGGCAAGAATGGCGGCAAAAGCAGCAGTGGAGGCTTGGACCTGCTGTACGTTCTTCAACTGATCCTGCACAGCACTGCTGTCGCCACCGCAGCCAACATCACCCCAGGCCACGACCAATCCGTCGGCAAGAATGGCAGCAAAAGCGCCGTCATTGGCTTGGATCTGCTGCACATTCCGCAGCTGATCCTGCACAGCACTACTGTCGCCACCGCTGTCAGCATCACCCCAGGTCACCACCGATCCATCGCCAAGAATGGCGGCAAAAGCATGGCGAGAAGCTTGGATCTGACGCACGTTCTTCAACTGGTCCTGCACAGCACTACTGTCACCACCGCAGTCTTCGTCACCCCAGGTCACGACGGATGCGTCACCAAGAACGGCGGCATAAGCGCTTGTGGTGGAAAGTACTTGAAGAGGGCTTACCTAGTTCATGGTTGGGATAGGAATAAAAATGTACATTTGTATTCCTTATTGGGTTTAAGTACCCACAAAAATGTAAAATGTTACCCTAAACCCTAAACCCCTAAACCCCTAAACCCTAAACCCTAAACCCTAAACGCTGACAAAGTTACGTGCAAGGTCAAAGAGTCACGAGTCTCCAGCCTGGCTTCCTTGATTGACGCGCAGGAATCCTGGGCTTCGAAGTAATCGGGGAGAACAAACTAGGGTTTAGGGTTTAAGGTTTAGGGTTTAGGGTTTATAGACTTTATGTCATAATGGTTCCTTTAAGTGACAGGTCCCCCCAAAAAAGTACTAAAGTATGGTAATCCGAAGCCCAGAATCTAGAACGCTTCCAGATGAATCCAGCAGCTGCCCTCTGACCACTCCGAGAGCGATCTCTGCCCGACGTTGCAAAGATTTCACATCCTCATCCAAGCTTATTTGCACGGTAGCAGTCTTGCCACTGAGAAGGCCAACATCCAGCGTGATCGACATTGCTTTCGCGGCAACTGCGCGAACCTAAGCCCCTAAACCCTGTAAAGCCTAAACCCCAAAGCGTAAACCCTGAAGTGCAAAAAGCACAAGTCTTGGCCGCACGTAGTCATGTTTTGGCTTTTGGGTTGCTTTAAAAGGTAGTTGATGTAGACCACGGATTAATGAACAGCCTTCCTTTAAGGGCCTCAATATTTGGATCCTTGTCACAATCCGTTTGAAACTTAATTTTCCTCAATCTAAACACAATACTCAAGACAGAGATCTTTATCTAAACCCCTCTACCCCAAGATAGAGACCGATGAATATAAACGCCTAAACCGCGAGATGGAGAAAACCCTTCTACAAACCCTTAGTCGGTCTACTACTCATGCCTTCGAGGGCCGTAAATGCTTCAGCTCTTGAACTCTTCCGCTGCCCCTCCTCCGAACCTGAATTAGGGTTTCGGGTTTAGGGGGTTAAGGGTTGAGAGTTTAGGGTTTAGGGGTTGGGGTTGAAGGGTTAGGGATGCTTAGGGCTTGAAGGTTAGAGTCTGCAATTCCGTTTGGGGTCAGAGGGGCTCGGTACCCGGATATGGATTTCAGGAACTGGCTTCTCTGTAGGAATCCTTACAAGGGGCCCACTACCTGAAACGGTTTCGGGTTTGGGGTTTAGAAAGCCCTACGAAGCCAATACTTGAAGGTTCGTGGGATTTAGTAACTAGGGCTATAAAGAAGGTTACCATATACTTACAATTACGTATAACCCCAGTCAAGGTTCTTATTTCTGTAGTTCCTAAGTCCCATGAACCTTCGAGTACCAAAGCCAATAGTAACCTTTACTTGAAACACCTGTCAAGAAAACCCAAATAGACCCCTGCTCAAGTCCAAGATGATCACCCTAAACCCTAAATCCCATAAAAAAGTGCACCTCCTGAGAACTGCCCCTGTCCAGCGCCGCGAGCACCTGAGGGGTGTTCACACTTTCAGAGTCAGAGGGTTTAGGGTTTAGGGCCGTCCAGGGTTTAGGGTTTGGGGTTCAGGGCATCGCAGGTTCCAGATGTTCATGGGCTTCGTCGGGTTGATAGGGTTCCTGTGGTTTTACAAAGTTTGGGGTTTAGGGTTTAGGGCTCTTTTCCAGGTTTTAGCTATCTATTTGCTCAGCTCGTTTATTCTTACTTTTTCTTTGGTGTTTTTCTTTGGGCCTAAACCCTAAACCCTAAGCTCAGAACTGCCAGATTCGAAACGACGCACATGGGCCTCTTCCATGCTGCTGCCGCTTTGCTTGCTCTGCTTTCCGTTTGGGCAAGGCCTTCAATTTAGCCCTAAACCCTAAACCCTAAACCGATTCAATTTTCGGCTTTCGGTTGCTTTTCAGTTTGGGGTTAAGGGCTCCTGGCTCGGTTTAGGGTTTAGGGTTTAGGGTTCAAGGCTCTATCGTCGAGCTCGCTTCCAGTATGCTTTGCGTTTCTCCTTGCGCTGTCGTCCGCTTCTGTGCAGGTTTGAACATACTTAGAGGGTCATGGGACTTAGTAACTCATGTTGTAAATAAGGTAACTATACTCATAATTGGTTATAACACCAGTTAAGATACTTATAACTGTACTTACTAAGTCCCATGAACCTCCAAGTAGGGATTTTGCATATCTTTTCCGTCTCGGGTGGAGTGCCGGGTTTTCCGTTTCCGGTGATGATTTCGATCTTCCTGCCTCCTTCGTTTCTGTTTAGGAGAGCAAACCCTAAACCCTAGACCCCCAAATCCTATACCCTGAAACCTAAAACCTTACGGGGGTTTCCGAAATTAGGGCTACCTCATTTTGGGGTCCTGATAGGAAGGATCCTATTATTTAGGGTACTATATTAGGGTCCCCTATTTTCGGAAACCCCCTTACGGTGTGGAGTATAGGTTTTGTCGTTGACCTCCTTTTTCGCAGCAAAGATCCACTGCAAAGGCCAGGGTTTAGACTAGGCTTTATGATTTGGGGTTTAACCACTTCGGGTTTAGAGTCTGGGGCTTGTAGAATAGAAGGGTAAAGCGGGGCTGTCTAAGTGTTGTAGAATCAGGGTTTAGGATCTGGGTTGGGGGGGGGGGTTAGGGGTTTAAGTTGGGTACTGCCCCAATACAGTAACAGTCGATAATCGGGCTACTATTACGGGCCTAGTATGGGAGTTTCCGAAAATAGGGGACCCTAAGATAGTAGGATCCTTATTATAAGGACCCCCAAAATTGGGTACCCCTATTTTCGGAAACTCCCATATCTATCTGATAACCCTAAACCCTAAACCCTAAACCCTCAACTGTTACTGAGTGGGTGCAGCACCCAAGGTTTAAGAATTCGGGCTCTGGGCCTCCCCCTTTGGGGTCTGTGACTTATAATATAGGGGCCTTAATAATTAGAATAGGGCTCCTTTAAAAAAGGCTCCTTTAAAAGGGATCTATAAGGATTACTATGAAGGGTATTCTCGGGGTTTAGTATAGGGGCCGCAATAATTAGAATAGGGTTGGGGGGCCCATTATGCTATAATTATAGTAAGGCACCCGCAAAATAGTATAGGCAATTATTCAGGCCCCTATATTACTCGAAACTCGCCTGTCACCTCGTTTGGGTCTCTCTGGGGGCGGTTCATAGTTGGCGCATTGCTCTGTAGGCAGCAGAACCAACGCAGAACTGACAGGCCGCGATACTGACCCCAAACCCGACATGTCTGAATGCGACAGCCCATGAAACACCTCTTCGCAAACCCTGAAGCCTGAAACCCTAGAGCCCTAAACCCTCAAACCCTCAGACCTAACAGCTCTACACCCTAAAGCCCTACATTTTGCCTCAACTACCCCCTGCTGTAGCCCAAATTACCATTTAATGAGGCTTATGAGATCCCATTAGAGGGTACTTGGGGGTCGGTCGGGTCCGCCCTCAGTAAGTGAGGGGTTATAAAGAACCTTAATGGGGAGTAATAAGAACATATAAGTAAGTATGGTTACCTTGCTTATAACCCTAGCTACTAAGTATCGTCATCCTCCAAATACTAAACTCGAAACCGAAAACCCCAAGACTCCTCCAAGTAGCGCTAAACCCTACACCCTAAACCCTAAACCCTGAACCCTAAACCCTAAACCCTGAACCCTAAACCCTAAAGCCTAAACCCTAAGCCCTAAACCCTGAACCCTAAACCCTGAAGCCCTTCACCCTAAACCCTGAAGCCCTACACCCTTGATGCTAAACACCCAAAGCCCTAGACCCCTTTAAAGGAAGCCTTATAGATCCCTTATGGATTCCCTGAAAGGACCCTTAAACCCTAAACCCCAAACCCTTAACCCTTAACCCTAAATCCCTAGGCCCTAAGCCCTAACCCTAAAAGCCTAAACCCTAAGCCCTAAACCCTAAACCTCTAAGCCCTTCACCCTAAACCCTGAAGCCTAAACCCTAAAAGCCTAAACCCTAAGCCCCAAACCCCTCCTTCCCGCCTCCTTTGGCAAAGATCCGGTGGCCTTGCACCCGGCATGGTGTGACTGAGCCTCTCCACGAACTTCCGGGTTCCCACTTGGAGGCCCTTTTGACTTAGTAAGTAGGGTTTAGAGTTTAGGGTTTAGGGGTTTTGGGGGATTATAATAGGGTTTCTAGGGGATACTAAGTGGGAGTTTCCGAAAATAGGGGACCCTAATCTAGTACCCTAAATAGTAGGATCCTTATTATAAGGACCCCAGAATAAGGTACCCCTAATTTCGGAAACTCCCAAGTAGACTTACTAAGTCAAAAGGGCCTCCAAGCAGAGACTCCAAAGTAACTTAATTAAGGAATATACCTGAGGGTTCCTTACAGGGTTCCTTAAAGGGATCTATAGGCGTTCTATAAGGGAATAAAGGAATATTCCTTTAGTCATACTAGGGATCTTACTATAATTTAAGGTATATACCTGAATTAAGAGATATTTGAGTCTCTGGGTTATAGGGGTGTTGTAGGGATTCTTCTAGGATCTGGGATCTATAGGGTTTAGGACCTAGGGTCTAGGATTTAGGGTACTGGGTTTCGGATTTTGGAGTTTGGGATCTAAGGTTCAGGCCCCGTGCTTAGGGTTTAGGGTTTAGGGTTTAGGGTTTAGGGTTTAGGATAGGGGATGTTACCCCAAGGATCCAAGCACCTAATAATCATATGCACACTCTCCAAAATCCTAACCTACATAACTACTATCCTAAAACCGAGTACCTAATTATTGGGCCCTTTGGACCCTTGATGTTATAGCGAGTTGTGAGTTTTCTGTAGGGTTCTCATTCGGATCACACCGGAAATTCTGCAGGGCTTCGTATGAAGATCTAAGGCACGGCAGACTTAAGTGATATTCCTTAATTCCTTAATGAAGGGCGATGGGGCTTTTTGGGTCGGGCTTGGAACAACGCTTATTCACGGGTGGATTGGTGGGTTTAGGGTTCCCAGAGACTCCAAGATCCCTTAATTCAGGAATATTCCTTAAATCATAGTAAGGAGCCTACTTTGCGGAGCCTGTAGTGTAAAGTGTACGCACTCAGCTGCTAGGTTCCGGAGTGGGCCTTTAATACTAAGGGTACCCTTTTTCCTACTATTTGATTTTAATAAGGGGGCCACAAACTAAAAAAGGGCAAAAGGCTACTACTCAGGAACCTGATAATATATTACTTCAAGGTACTACATTCCATAATTCCCTGATAGAACCCTTATAGATCCCTTAAAGGAACCCTTTAAGGAACCCTAAGGTGTACTCCTTAAGGAACCTAGGCTGATGAGACTAGAACTCTGGGCGCTCGGCCTCCTGCGCCGTCAGGAGGACCAAGTTATCAAGGCTCGGGGGCCTCGGAACGCAGAGCGTCAGACTTCGGGGAGTGGATTTGAGGTGGGGTTTAGGCTTTTAGGGTCCCTTTAAGGGTTCCTTTAAGGGCTCCTTTAAGGGTTCCTTTAAGGGTTCCTTTAAGGGTTCCTTTAAGGCATCCAAAAGGGGTTAGGGTTATTAATTACAAGGAGAAGATTTCGGGTTCAGGGTGGGAGGGTTCGGAGGTTCGTTATGGCTTTTAGGGTTTAGGGTTTAGGGTTTAGGGTTTAGGGGGGGGTCTTCCCTTCCAGAATTGAACCCTGAACCCATTCAGTTAGGGTTTGGGGTTTTGGGGTTCAAGAAACGATCAACCGAAAACTGCAAGCTCTGAACCCTGATTCCGAAACTCCCAGCAACCCGGCACCCTAATCACTACATCCGAAATCATCCTAGATCTGATCTTGAGGATTTCTGTACACTCTAAGCCCTAGGCCCTGAACCCCAAGTCCTGAACCCTAAACCCCAAAAAAAGAGACACCAACATCCCAGAGTGCTAAATTTGTAACTGAAGAAATCAATTAGCCGAACCACTCCCCCCCCCCCTCGCCTGAAGTCCTAAACCCATCAAATCCCAATCCCTGGACCTGCGATGGTCCCACCGGGTCAGGCCCATGTCGGAGTGCTTCGCCCCCACCTGGTGACTCAGCGCACTGCGGCCTGCCACCAACGGCTTCTTAGACGCGCTTCGGGAAATAGTGAAATCCATGCTTTACCTTAAGCCTACAAGCTCCTTGAACGAATCCTATAGCTTAAGCTTCTTACGTTGTCGCTTGGGGTGGCCGGCCAGACGGGCAGGCTTAGGGGTGGAGGATTTAAAGTGCTGCGTCCGACTTCACTTCTGCGGAATAATCCCGCAATTGCCGAGCTGGTAAGCCCCCAAAAGTTTAAATTTTCAGTTCTATAATGGGAAAAGATTATGCCAAAAAGTGTAAGGCATCCTGATTCAGATACTAGGACTAGGACCCTTCTTAGCAGTGGCGCGTCTGGGCACCAGTTCATGGGTTGTTTGCATGAAGTCGCACATGCTATAATGGGCATGAAACATGGTGTGAGATTCAAGGTTACTGGAAATGAGGTCTTCGATCTGTGGTCTCGGTGTTTCGTTTCGGCTCAGGGTACCCCTATAACCTTAACCCTTAAGGGATCTTTAAGGGTTCCTTTAAGGGATCTTTAAGGGTTCCTTTAAGGGATCTTTAAGGGTTCCTTTAAGGGATTTAGGGTCTAGGGTTGAGGGTTTACAGTAGAAGCCAGAAAGTTGGAACATCATTATCCTAATGCCCTGAAAGCAAGGCCTGGGGAGTCCGGTTTAGGGTTTAGGGTTTAGGGTTTAGGGTTTATCCTAAATCCATGTTCCAACTTTTTTGTGGTGCACTATAAAC
This sequence comes from Symbiodinium sp. clade A Y106, assembly GCA_003297005.1. Lineage (NCBI taxonomy): Eukaryota > Dinophyceae > Suessiales > Symbiodiniaceae > Symbiodinium > Symbiodinium sp. clade A. The sequence goes on from BGNK01003611.1 coordinate 9,585, forward strand.
CCAAAGCATCCATGAAACTTCGCGAGCTAGATTAATCCAGACATCTCGGTTTCGCTGAAAGTTAGCTTTCCAAAGGCCCTAAATCCGAAACCCTGAGTTGTTAATGCTCGGAGTATGAATAGGTGCCGTTCGAAGGGTTTTTGTATTTCTTATATAAGTGGTTCCTTTGAAGTTCGTTCACGGGGTTACTATAAGGGCTGTTATGGAGGCTTAGTATAGGGGCCTGAATAACTACAACAAGAAACCGTTAAGGAATAGTACTGCGAATCGTTCAGGTTTCTATACTAGGATCCTCAGTAACCTTGGAATAAAATGGGCTCCCTTTTCGGTATTGGGTATGTATTCATACAAGGAGCCTAAGACTGCAGTAGTTATGTTATATCCCTGCATAAACCACCAACCAGTCTTGGGTTTGGAGCTTACGATGTAGGGTTTAAAGCGTTGGGATTGAGGATGTAGGGCTTTAAGTTTTAAGGTTTTGTGCTTCGAGTATGACTCGCGTTTTCAAATTTAAAGTGTAGGGTTTAGGGTACCCCAGCCCGGTAACAGTCAAAACCCAATACTTGTACTTGGAGGATCATGGGACGGAGCAAGTAGGGTTCTAAGCACCTTCATGGCGGCTACAGGTAATTCAAAGTCGGGCAGCGCCGTCCTGTGAGTTCTGAGCTCAGCTCAGTCGAGCCATCTAGGTAAATGCGAAGCAAAAAGCCACGACGGCCCGTGCCGCCGACCCTGCTTCATCGGACCCTCATTTTTCCATTGGGCTGCGCGGCCTCGCCCGGAGGCCTCTCGGAACGCGCACGCGTTTCGCAGCCATTCTGCAGGCTATGCCGGGTTTCGGGGCCGCCGTGGACGACCAAGGAGGCCAGCCGGCGAGCATCATGAGCACTCGGGCGCCCGCAACCGGCTCTGTGGCGCGAGACGAGGAATTGCAAGTTTTTTGAGTAAGTTGCGGAAGCCCCCAAAGGGCGCGCATCATCAGCATCAGCGGGGTCCGGCGGAGGGGGGGTGCGTGCTAGGAAGCCACCAAAAAGCGCGTGGCCTTGCTCCAGGCTTCTACCTGCGCTGCCCGCCCGTGGGCGCAGCACCTAGAATACAGTTACCTTCATTGTTATAAGCTTAGTTACTTTGCCCCATGACCGCTTAAGTTGTCGTCACTGTGACCAGATAGTTACCTGATGCTGACTTCACAGACCTCGCCAAACGAAGTCGGCGACGCAACCGATGCCATAGAGGTCCTGCTGGGGCGCTGGGTAAGGGTTAAGCTTGCGGGTCTCTTCGTTTTGGGATCAGGTCTCGGGTTTAGGTTTCACGGTATTGGCCTGGCGGCTTAAAGGTTGGGTTTAAGATCTAGTTGCTCATACCAGCGTACTTCAACTAAAGGAAGAAAGGCAGAGATCGTGGCCCCCGCAGCCGCGATGGAAGCACATATCGGGCCTGAAGCATCAGTAATGGGGGTTCAGCCTGCGCCAGCAGCAACTCCAACACCCCAAAGCCTTGAAATTGCACTCGCATAACCTGGATATCCAGACCAACCCCCTGAACCTTAAACTTGAATCTAAACTTTGCACCCAACCCGAAATTTTAATGTTAAATCAGAAGCATACGCTCACCGATCTGTAGCATATCTCTGGACAAACAGCAGGCGGATCATTCCATGAGGCTCATCTGGCTCAGCTCGGCACAAACATTCATAGGGTTTAGGGTTTATGGGTTTACCTTAAACCCCAAGCCTACAATCCTGAACCCTTAGGTTTTGCAGTTAAGGGGGAGCTAAACACCACTTGTGGAAGATCAGTTGACGCAGCATTGCTACAACCAGCACGAGTCCTAAGATGGAAAGCCGTTCTGCATACACAAAAATGTCAGAATCCAAACAGGGGAAGCTTCGAGGTTTATGGGGCTGAGTAAGTACGGTTGTAAGTACTTCAACGAGGGCTGTAAGTAAATGGAAGTATAGCTACGTAATCTATAACCTTAGTTACTAAGTCCCATGAACCTCGAAGTAAGCCTCCAACACGAAAGCCCGATAAGCCCGTCCTATCACAAAATTTTAAGGTTCAGGGTTTAGGGTTTAGGGATTTCGTTTTGGTGTTTAGGGTTTCGGGTTGAGATCCTATCACAAAGTGCTACCAGCCCCTACAAGACTGAAGCAGCTATGCTCACCGCACACAAAGCTCTCATGTCATTGAAGTTTCCTTAACCAAATGTCTCCCTAGAGCAACTATAGCTACACTCTAAAGGGCAGGTCCTCAACTTTGACTTCAAATTCTACACTCTTGGCCCTACCCAAATTCTGAATACAAAAAAGCACGAAATCCAATTATTTCCTAAACCCTGAATAATGTAGGAACCTGATAAAGAAACCTAGGGCCTTTATTAGGGCTAATTATATAAATCCTGCTATTTTGGGGTTATAAGCCCAGGGTTTCTTAATCAGGTTCCTACATTATAGGGCGGTTCCTTTGAAGGGACATATGGGAGTTTGTCGGGATCCTTTAAAGGGATCTATAGGAGTGGTAGTAGAGTAGTAGTAGTAGTAGAAGTAGTATAGTAGCAGTAGCAGTAGCAGTAGCAGTAGCAGTAGCAGTAGCAGTAGCAGTAGCAGTAGCAGTAGCAGTAGTAGTAGTAGTAGTAGTAGTAGTAGTAGTAGTAGTAGGGTTTCCTGTAAGGGGGTTCAAACCCTGAGCCCGAACCTAAACCAATAAACCCTAAACTTCCTAAGCCGCAAAAGACCCTTAATGCCCCCTAACAGTCTCACCCCAAAATCCCCAAACCGCTCAAGTCCTTAAAACCACAAGAAACAAAAACCCGAAACCCCCTAAAACCCCTAAAACTCTTGAAACGCCTAAACCTCCCAAGGGCCCACCCCAGTCCGGCAGCTCGACGCCAGGCTCTTGGCGCTCCAGGTTGTGCCGCAGCTTCTTCCAGAAGTTCATCCCGCAGGGATCTGCCTTTAGGGTTTAGGGTCTTCCAGAAATTCATCCCACAGGGATTTGCCGTTTCATGCCCATTAGGCCGGTTTAGGGTTTATGGTTTAGGGTTCAGGGGGTAGGGTGTAGGGCCGGGCTCAGTACCCAATAGGCCGCAAAGGTTCCATACAGGGTTGAGGGTGAGGGTTTAGGGATCCGACTGGGGGGTTTGAGTCTCTGAGGCTTTCAGCAGGTTTTCATCGTTTTGGGGGTTTAGGGATGAGGGAGGGTTTTTTGAATTTATTTACAAGGGAGGTTGGAAGAATCTTGGACCAAATCATGCGTGTAGCTGGCTGAGAACTCCGGGTCTTTGGCTCGTGTTATATATTTCGGGTAGTTCGTGCTGCACAACACTTTGCACTTGGCACAGGGTTTTGAGGGTTTTGTCAAACTTTGAGTTTCAGGCCCATGGCGTAAGGGCTTTACGGGTTAGACCGTACGGCTTTGCAAGACTGAGGTGGAGTTCCTCTGGTGTCAGGGTAGGGGGTTTCAGGGGCTCAGGGTAATCATAAGTAGGGTCTGTAGGGTCTCAACTGAAGGATTTCGACGATTTCGACAAGGTTTCTCATGGGAAGAAAAGGGGTGTCGTAGTCGCTCCATGCATGCCACTGTCCATCGACAAGCATAGGCACTCTCCCTCCTGCGAATCGAGCCACTCTGACAGACAGTCTGTGTACCCTGCCACGAGGCCACAGGAACACAGTATGTCGTCCCGTCCATAAAAACTAAAACTGAAAACCCTCACCCTGAAACTTTGCGGCCGCTGCCTGCTGTGGGACCTTGCCCCCAGTGAGGCGTAAGATGGTGGTTGCCTGGGTTCTTGTTCTAGAGTTTAGTGTTTTGAGTTTAGGGTTTGTTATATCAAATAATGGGGATTCTTATTATTCTGGTATGTAAGATTCTATTCCTTCCTACATGTCCAGTATCCTGGGCAACTGAAGGTTAACCTTTGGGAGTATTTTGGGATTATATAGGGATCATAGTACCCCAAAAATGTTACGGTTACAGGTTACCTACTCTACTACTAGGAAAGGGTTGTCTGATTCTGGTAGGCTAGATTCACTAGACCTAAGAGTAATCTAGGAATAAAAAGGGTACTCTTGTTGGTTCAAAGGGGGCTATAAGGGAACCGAAACCTTAAAAAAGGGAATAAGGGCCTACTCTGGGCCCTAGATTCCTTAACACGAGCCCAGTTGCTGCAGCAGTGATCCCCAGCTGCAGCCGGTGTTCGATGCCTACACCTGGGGATTTGGGGCTTGGGGTTTAGGGTTTAGGTTTGGGGCTCAGGGTTCAGGATTTGGGAGTTTCCGAAATTAGGGGCACCCTATTTTGGTGTCCTTTAATAAGGATCCTACTGTTTAGGGTGCTATATTAGGGTCCCCTATTTTCGGAAACTCCCATTTAGGTTATAGAGACTGCAGGCTTGAAGGCTTAAGGTTGAGGGTGTAAGTTTTGGGGGCTGAGGGCTTTAGGGTTTAGGGTTTAGGGTTTAGGGCTTAGGGCTTAGGGTTTAGGGTTTAGGGTTTAGGGCTTAGGGCTTAGGGCTTAGGGCTTAGGGTTTAGGGTTTAGGGTTTACGGTTTAGGGTGTAAGCTTATGGTTAGAGGCTCCTGCCCTGCCCTGCGCTGCCCCTCCGCCCCCGTTCACCCCTAAACCCATTCGCGAATAGTTTGGGTGGTTGAGGCCGGACAAGCGCGCGATAAGTGGATGCGCCCCCAAGAAGCGCACCCACCGCGCGCAGTGCCTGCACGCCCTAAACCCTAAACCCTAAACCCTAACCCCTTAACCCTAAACCCCAAACTCCTAGACTCTAAACCCTAAGCCCTTAAACCCTTAACCGTTAAACCCCAAGCCCTTAACCCTAAACCCCAAACTCCTAGACTCCAAACCCTAAGCCCTAAAACCCTCAACCGTTAAACCCCAAGCCCTTAACCCTAAACCCCAAACTCCTAGACTCTAAACCTTAAGCCCTTTAACCCTTAACCGTTAAACCCCAAGCACTTAACCCTAAACCCTAAACCCTAAACCGAGACTCTAAACGGTGACTTCGCGGCCTCCTCCGGCAACTTTGGCCCAAAGCGCCGCCTCCTCTTTGCTCACAGGCTTACAGGCTCCAGCGGTTTTGGGGTTCAGGGCGTAAGGTCCTTTCAGGGATACCATAAGGGATCTATAGGTTTAGGGTTTAGGGTTTAGGGGTGTAGGGCTTCCTTTAAGGGTTTTAGGGTTCTAGGGTTTCGGGTTTCGGGCTTGAGGGTATTTATGGTTTAGGAGTTCGTGGAAGCATGCACCATAACCTACTCGTCCGATATCCTGGGGCACTAAAGGATAACCATGGGCGTATACAGGGGCTATAGTACCCCGAAAAGGCTGCAGGTTACCTACTCTACTAGTAGGTGGAAGCATGCACCATTAATAAAAAGAGGCGGGTGCCCAAATCAACCTGTAGGCGAGAAGCAAACATCACTCAGCGGATTTGTGGGCGGCATCAAGATCTGGGCTTCCTTCTTTTTGAAACTCTTCTGGAACCGTCAGGCTGGGTTCGGGATCCAGTCCAACGAAGTCAAGAACGAGCGACGACATCGATACCCGTCTCCGTGACGACGAAGAACAGCTGCTGTAGCACGTTCTTCAGAAAACCAAACCATGCCCAGAAGAAGCTCCGAACAGCTGCCCTTGAAGAGAACGCCAAACCAGCACATCACTGCTCACCACGTGGCTACGCGAAAATTTCTTGAAGTGAAACTTCGCAGACTGCTGGGTAATTGGATGCCCTCCAGGCTCTGGTTGAACCCAGAACCAAAAGTCAAACTCTGCAGGCTGCTGGGCAGTTGGATGCCCTCCAGGCTCTGGTTGAAATAGTCGCCAAAAGTCAAACTCTGCA
>BGNK01003611.1:15475-33736 GCA_003297005.1 Symbiodinium sp. clade A Y106
AAAAGTCAAACTCTGCAGGCTGCTGGGTAGTTGGATGCCCTCCAGGCTCTGGTCGAAATACTGACCAAACGTCAAACTCTGCAGGCTGCTGGGTAGTTGGATGCCCTCCAGGCTCTGGTTGAAACAGTCACCAAAAGTCAAACTCTGCAGGCTGCTGGGAAGTTGGATGCCCTCCAGGCTTTGGTTGAACTCATATCCAAAAGTCAAACTCTGCAGGCTGCTGGGTAGTTGGATGCCCTCCAGGCTCTGGTTGAACTCATATCCAAAAGTCAAACTCTGCAGGCTGCTGGGTAGTTGGATGCCCTCCAGGCTCTGGTCAAACGTCAAACTCTGCAGGCTGCTGGGTAGTTGGATGCCCTCCAGGCTCTGGTACTCAGAACGAAAAGTCAAACTCTGCAGGCTGCTGGGTAGTTGGATGCCCTCCAGGCTTTGGTTGAACTCATATCCAAAAGTCAAACTCTGCAGGCTGCTGGGTAGTTGGATGCCCTCCAGGCTCTGGTTGAACCCAGAACCAAAAGTCAAACTCTGCAGGCTGCTGGGCAGTTGGATGCCCTCCAGGCTCTGGTTGAAATAGTCGCCAAAAGTCAAACTCTGCAGGCTGCTGGGTAGTTGGATGCCCTCCAGGCTCTGGTCGAAATACTGACCAAACGTCAAACTCTGCAGGCTGCTGGGTAGTTGGATGCCCTCCAGGCTCTGGTCGAAATACTGACCAAACGTCAAACTCTGCAGGCTGCTGGGTAGTTGGATGCCCCGGTTGAGGTCTTGGCCGGAATACCACGTGAGCGACATCGTTTCGTTCAGGGCAGCTACATCAGACAGAGTCTTCTCTTCGAGTAGGCGCTCCCAAAGCATCGCGACACGACCCTCGCCAAGCCTGCGCACCACGTACCAGATCTCGTCGTGCTGGACTTGAGGCAGTAACAGCTGGCGCTGGTCGATGACACAACCACCGGATGTCAGCACAAGTAAACATGCCGGGTGCCCAACTCCGGCTGCAATGCGTTCCGCTACTTCCCTTCCCGGTTCAGCAGAGTTGACCTCGAGCTCAAAGCTGGAACCTGCCAGGCAATGAACGCTCACCTGGGCTTTGCAGTAGCCAGGGAGAAAAAAGTACAGACTTTTACTTCACAATGTTTCCCTTTAAGTACCAGGTCCCCCCAAAAGGATTAAAGTATGGTAGCCCAACACTAAACCTTAAACCCTAAACCCTATTGGCCCTGTCCGGACCTCTGTAGGCTGCTCGGTGCTCCTCTTCATTGTGCCTTCGGACGGATCGGCCATGGCGTTGGCTGCACTTCCCTTAAACACTGAGATCAGAAGCCCGGCAGTTCACAAGTTTAGGGTGTAAGGTTTAGGAGTTGAGGTTCATGACTGGCAAGTGTGCGGATGCACATGTGTGTATATATATATATATTCATATATATATTCATATATATATATATATTATGCATGTCGATGTATAAATGTATGTATGTATGCATGTATTTGTATATGTATATACGTATATATGTATAACGTATATATGTATATATGCACATATGTACATATGTACATATGTATATATGTATATTTGTATATATGTATATGTGTATATATGTATATACAAAGAGAGAGAGAGAGAGAGAGAGAGAGAGAGAGGGGGGAACATATGTGAAATTGCGTATAGATACAAACTGATGATGTCGGTCTAAGATGCACCCAAATCCAATGCGCGGCAAGTGCATGTCACACGTACAGGTCCTTCTGGATCTCAGTAAGACAGGTGGCAGATAATACCGGGGTCGTGCAATTTGGAACAGGGGTTAATTTCGGTGTAAACTCAAATTTGCTTTTTGAGTATAAATAGGACATCACAGAGAACACTTCTACGAAATACTATCATTGGCCTCTACTCCCCCCCTCCAGCATGCTTATTTGGATACCTTGCAGGGGATTCTAATACGTACAACCGAGTCATTGGACCCTTTAAGACTTTAAGACTACTCCGTAACAGTCTTTAGGGCTGTACGGGCTTGGGGTTTAGGCTTTGGGTTTGGGGTTAAGGTGTAGGGTTTGGGCTTTAGGGGTTAGGGTTCAGGGCTTAGGGCTTCAGGGTCTCAGCGTATAACCGTACTTACTCAGTCCCATGAACCGGTAAGTAGTGATTCAGGGGTTTGAAAGGGTTTTGTACAGACTTCTGCACAACATCAAGCACCGACAAGTCAGGAATGTGGCTAATATTCGAACATCAATGATTTGACTTGACTAAGGATTGGGTGGTATGCTACGGTATGTTATGTAAATATGGGAGTTTCCGAAAATTAGGGGTACTCTATTTTGGGGTTCTTATAATAAGGATCCTACTATTTCGGGTACTATATTAGGGTCCATGATTTTCGGAAACTCCCATATAGCAGCCGTCATAGTTACACTCGGGTATCTGTGTGGCTTATATCAGAACCATAGGGAATCCTCCAGCTTCAGGATAATGCGGGTTTAGGGTTTAGGGGTTTAGGGTTTAGGGCACCCCTGTATAACATGCTTCCTGCGAGTGCACCACATCGATGTTCTTGAACACGTCATCGTCGCCTTTCGCGAACCTGCGTACCACAAAGTCTGCAGCCCTAAACCCATAAACCCCCCAATTAAACCCCACAGCCCGAAACATGTAACCTCCCACCAACCCTAAAACCTTAAACTGTTAACCCCTAAGCCTACCTGTAGCCGAAAAGACCTACCTTTTTCGGGTACTATATAGAAACCATAATAAGGAACCCTAAAAAGGTAGCTCTTTTCGGCTACAGGTAAGCCCTCAGCCCCTAACCCCTAAACCCCAAACACCCTAAACCCTAGTAGTAGAGTAGAATCCCTATATAATCCCTATGTAATCCTTATATAATCCGTATAAAAACCTTATATTAAGCCTGAGCCCTCAGCCCCTAAGCCGCTAACCGGCGCCGGCAGTGTTAGATTGGGAAGGGGTTGAGGATGGTTCAGGATTCAGGGCCGCTTCGGTGCGTCGTAGCGATAGGGTTTAGGGTTTAGGGTTCAGAGTTCAGGGTTTGGGGTTTAGGGTTTAGGGTTCACGGTTTAGGGTTTAGGGCATGTTGTCTACAGAAGTCGCCCTCACAACTGACCGTAAGTACAACATGCATCGTCATCTATATAGGCGTCGTCCAATCGCCCTATCGGATCGTCCACGCCCGGCACGCCCTTCACCCTAAGGCTCCATGTACCCATTTAGTGTATACTTAGGCCTTAAAGTACCTATATAAGGACCCCTTTAAGGCTTAAGTAGCTTATGTAAAGGTACATGGAGCCTTTGGGTCAGACGGTCGTAGACGCGCAAGCAGACCTTGATCGACCGCGAAGTCACTGTGGCGACCTTGGAAGTGAACCTTTGTTGCTGCGAGCTCTTAACCTGCAGGCTACTGCAATGAGAGCATTGACGCCTACTACGATCATGCCCGCAACTCGTTTATGCACCACGTCAGGCCAGGTGACCACTGCTCCATTGTCCGAGGCGTCGTTGGGAGCGCATGGGCCTGCCGGAGCGCCTCTTCAGGGTCTCTCGCCGGTGGCAGCCGTGGTGGCGGTTTTTGGCCCAAGCATCGACATATTGGAGGCTCCGGCGTCATGTTTGTATACATGGGGCCTTGATCATTCGCCAGCCATTGGGCACCTGGGTCTCGGAATCCGTCTTGGTTTCGGCGCTCAGGATCCATTTCTGTCCCTCGGCATCTTGGGCATCCGGAAGATACTGGAAGCGAACCTGGAAATACTAGTCTTCCGTCGAATGTGTGCGACGAGCCCCTGAGCCACTGAAAAATCTGACACCGTCAAACAACCCCAAACCCGAAACCCTCAAGGTTTAACCCGAGACCCTAAAGGTTTAGGGTTTAGGGTTACTCGCATAAGTAGCAACTACCCAACACTAAACATAACGCAGAGAACGCCGAGTTTAGGAACCCCACAGCCTAAACACCAAACCTTAAACCCCTAAACCCTAAACCCCTAAACCCTGAACTCTTAAACCCCTAAACCCGAAACCCTAAACCCTAAACTCCTACACCCGAAACCCCAAAAGCTTTCAAGACATGTGAAATCCCTAAGTCCCAATCCCCAACCTACTGATCGAACATCTTTAAAACAAATCTCTGAGAATCTCACTAGGGTTTAGGGTTTAGGGCTTAGGGTTTAGGGCTAGGTGTCGATTTCAGCAGTCGCCAAAATTATCTATAATCAGGGCTCAATACTAAACAATAAGGGAAACTTGCAATCATCGCAAATCGATACCCACTTAGTAACACCTAATTATCAAGCCTCTCTCTGAGCAGCTTACACAGCCCATTTAAAACCTTGTGTACAAACCCTTTGAAAACCTGTCTACTTGCATACACCCCTTATCTCTAAGGCCTCTCAAACCCTAGAGTTAGGCCCGAAGCACTAAATCTATAAACCCTAAACCCTAAACACTTGAAGGACGCCCTAGAAGAGCCCTCAAACCTCAAACCTCTGAACGTCCCAAACCCTGCAGTACCCTCGAAGGAGCCTTTAAAAAGGAGCCCTGAAAGGAATCTCCAAATTACTCAAAATCTACATCCTTAAAACCCTAAACCCGAAGCCGTAAAACCTTAGGACCTAAACCCTACAGCTCTAAACCCAGAACTCTTAAAGCCCTAAACCCCAAATCTTAAACCCTCTAGTGCCCTCAAAAGGAGCCCTTAAAGGAATCCTAAAAGCCCACAGTTAGGCCGCAAAACCCTGTTGAAAGCAAGGAGAAATCCTACACTTCCTAAACCCTTAAATTGTTAAACCCTATAGATCCCCTTGAAAGAACCCCTAAACCCTAAAACCCATACCCCCAAAACCCTATAGATGACCCCTAAAAGAATGAACCCCTAAACCCTAAACCCTGAAACCCTAAACCCTAAACCCTGAAACCCTAAACCCTAAACCCCTACACCCCAAAAGCCTGTTGAAAGCAAGGAGCTGCCAACCCAAGCGCTGACGGAGCTCTGCCGTCGGAGGCGAGGCCCAGACCTGTCTGGGCTAAAACTCCGAAATCCCTTACTTAAGGAATACCTAGGGTTCCTGTAAGGGGATCTATAAGGGATCTATAGGGTTCCTTTAACAGGGATTTAAAAGGGTTCCCTTAAGGGGATCTATAGAGTTTAGGGTTTAGGGGACTCCAATACCCCTTAATTAAGGAATCTACCTTAAATTATAGTAGAACCCCTGCCTAAACCGATTAAGGTATTTGTAGGATCCCTAATATGATTTCAGGTATATTCCTTAATTAAAGGATATTGGAGTCTCCGGGCACGGGACTCGCTTCCCTTTAGGGTTCCTGGAAGGACCCCTTGAGGGCTCCTATAAGAGATCAAAGGGTCTAGGGATCTGAACATGGGTAGTTCTCTAAATTGGTGTCCCTTTTTTACGGCACTTTTTTATAAGGCTGCCGTATTGCTTTGGTGACCTAAAAAAGCCCCTAATTTAGAGAACTGCCTTTATATAGTAAACCCCAGAAGTGCAGCTATTAGTGCATTAACTGGGGCTGTAACTAATTGTATGTATAGTTGTCATATTCAATTTCACTCTAGCTACTAAGCCTACTTAGTCCCATGAACCTTCAAGTAGTCAACCTCAGAAGCTTGAACATGGGTTTTGGGTTTAGGATAATTAGTGCTGAGAGCATGAGCATTGCTTCCGTTTAAGGGGTACTGATCGGATTTCTCTGAGGGGTCCTATACGGGTTCTACTGCCTTGCAGGTTCTTGAAAGGTGCATCTAAGAGCTTAGGGGTTCATAGGGTTCATCAACGAAGGCCATATTAGGTTTAAGGTTCGGGATGTGTGCTAGGGATTTTTCGTATGGGCTTAATGCTCAAGGCCCGTTGAATTGTACAAGGTTCGGTACGGGCTTAATAAGCGTATTGTCTGGGATATATAAGGGTTTATAGTGCTTTATGGCTGTAGGGTTTAGAGCACTAGGGCTTCGTTTTTCGCAGGGTTTTATACCGAATGTGTTAAGGTTCCCTTCCTGTGATCATGCTACCGCTCTTACCAATGATTCAGCTGCTGTTGCTATACAAACCCATAGCAGAGGGCACTAAACCCCTACAACGGTGATACAACAGCCCAAACACTGCAGATAAGTTTAAAAGGCTAAACTCTAATCCCTGAAATTCCTGAACCTTATACTCAACCAATCCCTTATAGAACAAGAAAACCACAAAATCATAAAACACACTACAAAACCCTACAAAACACGAAATCCTACCATACCCTACACCCTACACCGTAAAAGCCCGATCCTTCCCCAGATACGAAAACCCCCAAACTCCAAAGCCCTATTCTGCCCTTCAGGGACTAGACCCAAGAGTAACCTAGGAACAAAGAGGGTGCCCTTTTGGCTTAAAAGGGGGTTATATGGGAACCTAAACCCTAAAAAGGGAATAAGGGTTTACTCTGGGTCCTAGTAATCGTCCTAAACTTCCATGTGTCCAACCCTGAACCCCTAAACCTTAAACAGTTTAGGGTTCGGGGCTCAGGGTATGGCTTAAGGTTTAGATGGGTTTAGGCTTTAAGGGGTTCCCAGAGACTCCAACATCCCTTAATTGCGGAATATACCTTAAGTCATATTAGGGATCCTCCTATAAATTAAGGTAAATTCCTTAATTAACGGATATTGGAGTCTCTGAAACTCCAAACCCTAAACCCTAAACCCTGGTTCCCAGGGGTTTGAGGTTTGGGCTACAAAAGGTGCAAGGTTGAGTTTACAGCCAAGAAGCCTTGAGGAAACCCTCAGGATGTCTTATTTAAGGAAGTCTAGTCCCCTCCCCCCCCCCCCCCTGCCCCCCCCCCCTAAGGGTCCTTATGATTAAGTGAACCCCTAGACCCTAAACCCTAAACCCTAAACNCCCCCCTAAGGGTCCTTATGATTAAGTGAACCCCTAGACCCTAAACCCTAAACCCTAAACCCTGAACCCTAAACCCTGAACCCTAAACCCTAAACCCTAAGCCCCACAGACCTCCGAGAAGTTGGCTACGACCAGGCGCGAAGGATCAGCTGGGACCAGGCCGGGCCCTGCGGCGTCGGAGGCCACCGAGACGACGGGGAGGTGATGCTCCAGAGCATACCTGGGGTTTAGGGGTTTAGGGGTTTAGGGTTTAGGGGTTTAGGGGTTTAGGGTTTAGGGGTTTTGGATCCCAAAAACCCGGGCTTCGGGGTTCCTTTTCAAGGGCCCCTTTGAGTGGTTTAAGGTTCCTTGCAGGGTTCCTATAAAGCATACCTGGTGATCCCCAAACCCGGCAGAACCTACTAAGAGTTCGTAGGGCTTGCAGGGTTTAGGGGTTGGGTAGGGTTTGGGGTTTGGGGTTACAGGTACCTTTTGAGGCTCTAGGGCTTCGGGGCTATATATAGGCTTTAGATTAGGCTTAGGGCAAACGGCTCGTTGTTCAAGGGGTAAGGGTTTAGGATGGTATTGGGGCCTCCGGCGCACCTGGATATTTAAGCTCTTTGATTTAAAACATATGGAGTTTAGAGTTTAGGCTTTGAAGCTTAGAGTGAGTGTAAACTTAAACCAAAAATGGGCGAGCATCTCATTCAAAACATGGCTTCAAAACAGTGCTGACTCGTCTCAGCTGCCTCAGTAGCAGCTCCTTTCCCGAAGTTCCGCCCATGCAATCCAACAACATGTCCTAAGTGGTAGCTGAAGGGCCCCAAAGTTGGTGACTCTACAGGAGCATCACTGAAATAAAAGTCTCGCAGCCTTCAAGTTGGCGATAGGGCCATCACTTCTAGAAAACATGTAACCCCAACCTAAAAATGTCCTAAAGTGCGTATCTCTACAGGACCATCGCTGAAACAGAAAGCTTCCCAAAGTGCCACAAAGTGTCGGGACACCTTCCATCCTCACTGGCACCAAGCCTGGGGTTCTTGTTTCGGGTTTCGGGTTTAGGGTGCTTAAGTTACCATCACGAGGAAAGCCTGTAATTTACTATTGAACCCGACTGTGGCAAAACCCTAGCTCTACGATATGGGGTTCTACAATACGGGGTTCCATTATAAGGGGTTCTATAATAAGGGGTTCCATACGAGGGGCTCAGCATAAACTCCTTAACAAGAACCCAGAAGCAGCTGCGGTTCAATCCCTGCTGCGAGATGTTGGCGCCAGACCTCGATGCTCGCATGAGGCAGCACCTCGAGGAGCAAAACCCTGGCTCTACGGTGGAGGGTTTCTACAATGAGCGGCTCCACTATAAAGAGTTCTTTAATGAAGGGATTCCATACGAGGGTTTTTTTGTGCTAAGGGGTTCCAAAATTAGAGTAATGAGAGGTTCTACAATAAAGCCTGAGGTCCTCTTCAACCCTAATGTAGGAACCTGATTAAGAAACCCCAAAAAGTAGCGGTCACATAAGGGACGCTAATAAAGGCCCAAGGTTTCTTAATCAGGTTCCTACATCATAGGACCCCTTATAGTACCCTTGTAGGTCCCTTATAGTAATCCTTATAGGAACCCTTTAAAAGGAACCATACTTGAATAGAAGGGCTAAGGGCTTAGGCTTGGGTTTTAGGGTTTAAGGGTTCAGGGTTTGGAGTTTCGGGTTTAGGGTTCAGAGGCAGAGTTTAGGGGAAGGGGCGTTAACCAGATTGGAAGAGTAATCAGCTCGCAGGGTGCAGGGCTCATTATGAGGCGCAGATCGGCGTTAAGGGTCGTTGCAGAGTGTGCGTTTTGGACTTTCTCTCAGAGTAGCTCTGGGGGTATGATATAGAGACGTTAACAGTTAGAAGGCCTGAAACCCTGAACCCTAAACCCTAACCTAAAACGAACAGGGCATATGACAACATAGCAAGAGGGAGACCTGAGGCCCTGAGGACTGGCATGACTACTTATTTCGACCCCTATATTCATGTAACATGTAGGGGCCTTAATAATTAGGCTTAGGGTTTAGGGTTTAGGGTTCCTTTAAAGGGGTCTATACGGGCTACTATAAGGGCTGTTGTAAGGATTTCATGTAGGGGCTTTAATAACTTTAATAGAGTTTGGGTATAAACGATAATATAAGTATTTTAAGGAATCCTAAGGAACAGTGTTTTTATCTACTTAAGCCTCTACATAAGGTCCTGTCGGCCCCAAGGCCTCGTACATCAGATCCTCACACACATCCACCTTCGGACGCCCCTGGTCTGCGTCTCGTGCCAGAGCATGACGAGCGCTGCAGCTGATGTGGCTCCCGTCCACCAAACGGAGCCGCGCGACACCCGCCCGAGCGAGGAGCGCAGCTGCAGCACTGCCAACAGAACCTAGGTGCTCAGGTCCCCGGCACAACAAAGGCTGACTAGTGGTCTATGGGTTTAGGGTTCCTTTAAAGGGATCTATAAGGGGTCCCTTAAAGGGATCTCAGGATTCCATAAATTCTCCAAAAGTCAAAAGCTACGTACTCAGCTGCCAACAGAACCCAGGCCGACGATGGCCAGGAAAGAGCTGCAGAGCTTCTTGTGGCCCTCCTCTCCCAGGAATGAGGAGCTTCGAGAAAGCTGCTCCTCCAACAGCGCCCGAGCCTCCTTGCAAGGGATTGCTAAACCTTAAAGGTTTCACAGGGCCTATAAGGGCTTTATAGGCATAGAGGTTGTACTGGAAGTTTACTTAAAGGATGGTGTGAAGTAGTGCGCACGGCTGTATAAGCAAAGTACTGTAGGCATGTTGCTGCTTATGAAACCAGTTACGAAGATACCTGTAACTCTCAAACAATAGCAATGATCAGAATCCGAATAATGATGCTTGCCCTGCCAGTCATAGCCATCATCATCGTGATCATCAACAACAACAACAACAGCAGCAACATCATCATCACCACCACCATCGTTACATCATAGTCATGGTAGCCGTCGTCGTCGTCAGTAGCAGCAGCAGCAGCAGTAGTTGTTGTTGTAGTTGTAGTTGTAGGAGTAGGAGTAGGAGTAGGAGTAGTACTAGTAGTACTAGTAGTAGTACTAGTAGTAGTAGTAGTAGTAGTAGTAGCAGAAGTAGTAGTAGTAGTAGTAGCAGTAGTAGTACTAGTAGAAGTGGTGGCAGCTGCAGGTGGTAGTAGTAGTAGTACTACTACTACTACTACTACTACTAGTACTAGTACTAGTACTAGTACTAGTAAGTGGCAGTGGCAGTGGCAGTGGCAGTGGCAGCGGCATGGGCAGTGGCAGTGGCAGTGGCAGTGGCAGTGGCAGTAGCAGTAGCAGTAGCAGTAGCAGTAGCAGTAGTAGACGTCGTCGTAGTAGTACTTGTAGTCGTCGTAGTCGTAGTCGTAGCCGTAGACGTAGACGTAGACGGAGACGGAGACGGAGACGGAGACGTAGTAGTAGTAGTAGTAGTAGTAGTAGTAGTAGCAGTAGTAGTAGTATTAGTAGTAGTAGTAGTAGTAGTAGTCTAGTACTAGTACTAGTACTAGTTCTATTACTAGTACTAGTACTAGTACCAGTACCAGTACTCGTACTTGTACTCGTACTCGTACTCGTACTAGTACTAGTACTAGTAGTAGTAGTACTACTACTACTACTACTACTAGTACTGCTACTACATACTACTACTACTAGTAGCAGCAGCAACAGTAGTAGTGGTAGCAGCAGCTGCTGCAGTAAACTCCGTGACACCTCTAACCAAACAGGCCGGGGCTCCTCGTCCAAGGAAGGGGGAACTCTCTCCTTCTGCGTCCGTCGCTGCGGTGGGCAGAATGACGTAGCCTGAAAGCAGCGGTTTAGGGAGGGGTTTAGGGTTTAAGGTTTAGAGGTTAGGGGTTTAGGGTTTAGGCGAAAGCAGCGCCGCGGGATTGTGAGTTGGGGGCTTTGGGTGTTGAGGATGTAGGGTTTTGGCAAGGGCCTTGCGGTTTGTTGTTCAGGGATCCAGGTCGAGTTTGTAGCATGCGGGCCCTTTGAAGCCTAAACCCCAAAGGCCAAGTGCCGGAATGGGGGGGGGGGGGGGNGGTTTGGGGGGTTTGGGAGGTGCGTGGGGTGTGTTGTGTGGGGTGACGGGGAGGGTTTTGTAGGGCGGGGCCCTTTGAAGCCGAAACCCCAAAGGCCAATGGGGGGAAGGGGGGGGGGGGGGTCATGTAAAACTGGAGTATCAAAAGCACAACATGCTAAGCCGATTATCTCGATACCCCCTACATTAGGCCTCAGGGTGCTTCGTTCCGGGCACAGCTACAAAACAAAACAACCAAAACCTCAAAATCAAATCCAGACCTTCAGCCCACAGGTGTCCAGAAGCTGTAGCAACACCCAATAGAGGTTCCAAAACACTTGTTGAAAACACCAACCCCTAATCTACAAGGAATCGTAGACCCGAAACCACTTTTCGAAGCCGAAGCCCAGCAAACGGACAAGCCCCCACAAAACTCCATAAAACACGAATAAAGCCCCGAGCCTACCCCGAGAACCGCTATAGAGACCCGAAAGGAACCGCTAAGTCTTAAAGTAACCCTTGAACAATCTCTTAAAAAGCCCCATAGGAGCTAAAGCAACCCTTAAAGGAGCTCTTAAAGCAACCCTCAAAGGAGCCTTTTAAGCAACCCTTACAGGAGCCCTTAAAGCAACCCTTGAAGGAGCCCTTAAAGCAACCCTTAAAGGAGCCCTTGTATGCCCTTGCTTGGAGGATCATGGGCCTTAAGCACGTTACATAACTGGGGTTCGAAGTAGTTGTATGCGTAGCTACCGTATTCACGCTCATAGCCATTTGCACCCATGGCCAGACCAACACGCTGCTTCACAGGTTGCACACGTTGAAGAACCTCTTTGACACTGTCTTCAGCAGCAGAAGTGAATCTCCACCGCTGGCACACCTGCGAACTGTACAGCCGCAAGCACTATCGCTCACCACAACACCAGCTTTCTGGTAGTGAACGAACAAGTTGCTCAGTTGTGCTCAACAGCGTGCTTCATGGATGCCAGTTTCACGGCTTCTGGTTTAGGGTTTAGGGTTTAGGGTGCTTCTTGCAAACCCAGCATGCTGGCACCAATGCTACGCATCTAACCACCCTAGACCGGCCCTAAACTCGAAAACCCAGAAGCAGCAAGCCTGAAACCTAAAGCCCTATACCCCTGAACCCCAAGTATGATGCCCTAAACCCTAAACCCTAAACAACCTCTTAGCATAGTAGCCGAAGCCCACAACCCCGCTAAGAAATCCTAAAACCTAACCCTCAAACGTAGAACCCGCAAACCGCCAAACTCTGACGCCCGTGAAGTAACCGTAAAACCTGAATCCTAAACCCTACACTCCTAAACCCTAAGCGCACTTTAAGTAAGCCTCAACACTAGACCCAGTATAACCTCAAGCCTAACCCCCTAAAACCCCTTTAAGTATACCGTCAACCCTAAACCCTAAACGACCAGTAAGGACACCCGAGACCCTGCGCCCTAAACGACCCGTGAAGTATAGCCTAAACCCCCAAACCCCTAAACCCTAAACCCTAAACCCTAAACCCTAGACCTAAACCCTAAACCGCCACCTTTAAGTGTAGTAAGCAAAGCCTCCACGGGCGCCGCCGGCTCCTTGGCCGCCGCTGCCCCAAGCCTGGGATCGTATCGCTTAGGGTTAGGATTTAAGATTGCAGTACCATAAGCCCTAAACCCTAAACCCTTATAAAACCCTTAAAGGAACCCTTATAGATCTCTGCTATGGTAACTTAATATAAGTTTCTCTAAACCCTACACCACAAACCTTAAACCCCTAAATCCAAAACTACAAATCTCTAGACCCTAAATCCCATGATTTCTCAACCCGATACCCTATTCCCAGAAAGTAGGAATATGGGTTTAGGATGATTCGTGCTGGGATCCCCCTCTACTGTACCTTAACGGCTTGAACACATTCCAACTTTCTGGCTGCTACTCTCTTGGCTGACTTCTGAACCCCTCCTAAAAGTCAAACTTTTAGCCTCATTATTAAGTCATATAGAAACCCAAAAAGCTAAAGTCCCAAGAGCCAACCAGAAGAACGCCAAGTCTGAGTTCCTTAACCCCAAGGATTCAGGGTGTAAGGCTTAGGGTTTTGAAAGGTCAAGGGTCCAAGCGCTCAAGCAGTATACAGTATACCTTGGCCCCAAAGTACTTATATAAGGACTACTTCAGGGCCAAAAGTACATACTAGTTGGGTACCATGGCCCCTTATACCTTAAACCCTGTAAAACCCTTATAGAAGCTGGTAAAGGGACCCCGTAAAAGGAACCCTTAAAGGAACCTAAACCCTGAACCCTAACCCTAAACCTTAAAGCCTAAACCCTAAACTCTAAAAGGAACCCTAGGTCCCAGGTATTCCTTAATTAAGGGATATTGGACTCTTTGGGTAACAAGAACCCCAAAGCCGCCCCGGCCGACGCAGCTTCTTTCTTCGGGCTTTAGCGTTTTAAAATCCTTAAACTCACTGGCCCAAAACCCAAGGAAATAAAGGTTGAAACTTTCAGAATCGACTACCTTATAAGAAGCGCAAAAGTTGAAAGTTGAGTCTACAGCCAATAAGTAAAGAGAATCCATTAAGGGCTCTTAGGGCTCGGACCAGCCCAGGTGTGCCTTGGGGAGAATAGGTTCCAACCTGGATTGTCTGCTGCCCCAGGTTACTGAATACGGAGAATGCCGCTCGTGTTGTGAGAAGGGCAAGATCTCCCAGACGATTCTGGACTTGGATGTCACCCAGGGCCTGGGCTATCACACCATTGACTCTATGCTGCCGGGGAGGCCCAGGCAAAAGTGCCTCAAGCACTGCCTCGTCCTCTGGTGACACAATCCTCCTGGGGTTGGCCGGTGGCGGAGGTGCACCAAGGACTGACTGCGCCTTCCCTGCTGGCACGGAGCCTGGCCAGGAACATGGGGGTGCAATCACAGGCTGTGGGCATGGTGCAGGCGCCTGGGCACCGTATGCACGGGGCCCAGGGGTCAGCCAGTTGGCTAGGGTTTAGGGTTTGGGGATGTATTGGAAGTTACCATGACAAGGAACACTGATCTCTGTTATGGTAACTTAATACTGTAAGTTAAGTTTCTCTCAACCCAACACCCCAAGCCTTAAAGCCCTAACTCCCAAACCACAAACCTCTAGACACTAAACCCCAAATCCCACATCTCTCTTCGAGTGAACCCCAGAAAGTTGGAACATGAGTTTAGGATGAGATCCCCCGAAACTTTACCTTAAGGGCATGAGGACATTCACACTTTCTGGCTTGTACTCTGAGTTCCTTAACCATACGGGTTTAGGGTGTAGGGTTTAGGGTTCTGAAAGTTCCAGGGTCCAGGCACTCAAATGGTATACAATATACCTTGGCCCCAAAGTTCTTATACAGGGCCTACTTTAGGACCAAAGTATACACTGTTTGAATACCGCGGACCCTTATACACTAAACCCTACAAAACCCTTATAGAACCCTTTACAGGAAGCCTTAAAGGAACCCTTCAAGGACCCTTTACTATTTGGCTACCATGGACCCTTAGGGTATCCATAACTTCCATACCCCTTAATTAAGGAATTCACCTTTAATTAATCGCTAAAAAAATGATTTAAGGAATATTCGTTAATCCCCTTAAGGTGCCCTTTAAAGAACCCTTAGGTATATTCCCTACTTAAGAGATATTGGAGTCTCTGGGCCCTAAACCCTTAAACCCCATTATAGGAACCCTTACAGATCCCTTTAAAGGAATCCTATAAACCCCTATAGAACCCTTTTAAAGGAACCCTAGGCACTCCTGAAAGGAACCCTAGGTATTCCTTAAACATTAAAGGAACCCTAGGTCTTCCTTAAAGGCTCCTTAAAGGAACCCTAGGTAGATCCCTTTTAAAGGAACCCTACAAACCCTAAACCCTGAACCCTGAACCCTAAACACTAAACCCTAAACCCTAAACCCAGAAGCCGCCCGGGCCGACGCAGCTGGGACTGGGCCCAGGCCAGGGACGCCTCGTTCTTTGGATTTTTGGGGCCTAGGCGTCCTTTAAGGGATCCTTAAAGGGACCCTTAAAAGGGTTGCTTTAAGGGTTCCTTTAAGGGATCTATAGGCTCTATAGGGTTTAGGTTTTTTTAAGAGGGTTTTAGGGTCCTTTAGGTATTCTTTAAGGGTTCCTTCAGGGTTCTACAAGGGATGCATGGGGTTTAGGGTCTTAGGGTCTTAGGGTTTTAAGGCTCCTTTAAGGAATCCATAAGGAATCTATAGGGCTCCTTACAAGGGCTCCTTATAGGGGACGGGGGGTTTAGGGGTTTGCAGTTTTAAGGTTTTAGGGTTTTTAGGGCTTTAGGGTTTAGACCATGCAAAACCGTACGATAGGGCCCTCAATAATTAGAATCGGGTTTCGGGGTAGATTATAGTAGAAATATAATCAGGGACCCCCAAATGTATTTATAATTATTTAGGCCTCTATATTGCTTTGAAACCCTCTCACAGCCCTACTTGAGCCCTCTCCAATCGAAACTCTGCGAAAAAATTCTATTTACATCCAAGGAAAACTTGAGAGCCTCCTAAGGCTGTGCTTCCTTAGATGCGATTCAAACTCTGCCAGAACTTTAGTGCAATTCTATAAATCAAACCCTAAATCCTAAACCACCTATGGAGGCTTCGAACCCCGAGCTCCCCGTCGCCTCGACACGCTCGCGCACCGCATCGGGAACCTCCGCTGGGCCTTTGTGGGCCTCTGCCTGTCGCTGTTTGGGGTGAAGGGTTGAGCGGGTTTAGGGTTTAGGACTTAGCGGCTATGGGTCGACAGGCCTGCAGTGCTTTTGGGCTATGAGCGTCGTAAGGTTTTGGCATTTGGCCTACAGGCTTGTACTCTTTAGAGCCACTTGAAGCTTTCTTGGTTCAGGTTTTCGGGTTTGGGGCTAATTGCACGGGCTGTCTTTCCCTCGGTATACAAACCCCGAAACAAACCCTTACGCCACAAGCTCCGAAACCCCTAAACCCTGAATCCTCCCACGATCTGCTTCTGCGGGTACTACGGGGTTCATGGGACTGTGCAACTACAGTCACAAGTGCCTTAACTGCGGTTATGAATAGTTAAAAGTACAGCTACCCCATTTATAACCCTAGTTACTAAGTCCAATGATTTAAGTAAGCAGGCGCCCTAAACCCTAAACCCTAAACCCTAAACCAGCAGACCATGCAGTCATGACAGGCCCGGGATGAGCACGGGCCTACGACCGCACCCATGAGTTGTCGCCAAGCTTGGTCTCCAAGCTCTGTCCCTGAAGTTTAGGGTCTTGGGTTCAGGGTTCAGGATTTAGGGTTTAAGGTTTTAGGGTTTTGGGCTCAGGGTTTAGAGAAACACCGCCAAAATTCTTCCCGCCGGGCGTGGGTCGAAGCCCTCACCAGAAGCCACCTTCTCCGGGCTGTCCCCGTTCTGGGCTTCCCATACGCCGCTCAGAGTCGCTGCCAGACACCTTTTGGGGCGTCACCGACTCCCCGGACACCACCCCCCCCACCGAGACACTTGTTGCGGGCCCTCTCTGTTTGGCGGCCAAGCTGAGTTCTCAAAACTTGGATGACTTCTGAACCCCTCCGAAAAGTTAAACTTTTAGCCTCCTTATTATAGTCATATAGAAACCCCAAAAATTAAAGTCCTAAGAGCCAACCAGAAGAACACCAAGAAAATACGTATGTTCTGCCCTACACTCAGATCGAAAACCTCTACTTTCTTCTACTCCTTGTTCCAGTGCCGCTGGAGTGCCGCTAATGTCGGAGCCCCTAAACCCTACAAGCCCTAAGCCCTAAAAGCCTAAGACTGTCTGGTGCTTCGTAGGGAATGGGGGAATGGATCCCTATAGTAGTCCCTATATAATCCCCAACAAAACAAGTCTCCATAATACATTCCCCCATTCCCTACTAAGAACCAGACAGGAGAAGGTGCTTGGAGGGGGAGTCCTGATGGGCTCGGCTACTTAGAGGTTCATGGGACTTAGTAACTATGGTTATAAACAAGGTAACTATACTTATAATTGGTTATAACCCCAGTTAAGGTACTTATAACTGTACTTACTAAGTCCCATGAACCTCCAAGTAGCTGTTGGAGCTAGCCCCTAAACCCTAAACCCTAAACCCTGAACCCTAAACCCTAAACCGTACCCTAAACCCTAAACCGTACCCTAAACCCGCCTAAACCGTAAACCGCTAGGTCTCTGGAATCCTCAGTCAGAGGTCCCATGCTCCAATGGAGCCGCACATCTGCAGTGCATCTTAAGCTGCCCATGCTTGCGGTTTAGGGTTTAGGGTTTATATGGGATCCCCTATCAGTAACTCCTAAGGCAGCTGGTGAGGCATGTACTGTAGGTGTTTGTGTCACTCTCTGCTAGCATCCAGCATTTTCGGGGTCGGGATCGGAAAAACAAAAACCTACAGCCCTAAGCATGTCACCCTAAATTTCAAAAAGACCCAACACCCGAACGACCGAAACCTTGGACCCTGAACACCAACCGACCTTCTTAAACCCAACAAAACCTTCCAAAAGACTCAACCAAACACACCGTTTGGGATTTCGGTTTAGGGGTTACCTTAACCTACCAAACCCTACTTTTTCGTAGGTTCTTATTATAAACCCTAATATGGAATTTATAGGGACCCTACTAGGTTTGGTAGGGTTTAGGCCTCTGCTGCAGTCACGAGGATGAGATTTTCGGCCGAGGCGGGCCCCTTCCTGAGCTTACGGCTTAGGGTTTAGGGCACCCTAAACCCTAAACCCTAAACCTTAGGGGTTTAGGGTTTAGGGTTCCGACACCCCCAAGCCGGTTTCGAGTTCAGGTTTTGGGGTGTATGTTTTTTAATACAGGGACTATAAGGGGATACTATGAGTAATTATTCCGACTGTACAGCAAGCCCTATCGCGAAGACCGGTTGGACGAGAGAACTCCAGCTGTGAAGCATTCTTTTGGGCCATGGGGTTTAGGGTGAGGGCTTAGCGAAGCTAGACAAAAGCTTAATTTTCGGGGAAGTCTTTGCTAGGCTTTCAGCAAGATTTGCAGAAGCAGAAGGCACCTGTTTCCTGTATGACCCTAAGCAATTCGACCAATTGGAATAGGTTTTCGGGCTGTAGCAGTAGAAATATAGTCGTCAAGAAACCATTTGTTTGTTTAATGCAGTGGCGGGTTTAGGGTTTTGGGCTTAGTATAGTAGTAGTCGTCGTCGTCGTACTCGTCGTCGTAGTATAGTAGTAGTAGTAGTAGTAGTAGTAGTAGCAGTAGTAGCAGTAGTAGCAGTAGTAGCAGTAGTAGCAGTAGTAGGCGTAGGCGTAGGCGTAGGCGTAGGCGTAAGCGTAGGCGT
>BGNK01003611.1:33828-54107 GCA_003297005.1 Symbiodinium sp. clade A Y106
GCGTAGGCGTAGGCGTAGGCGTAGGCGTAGGCGTGGGCGTGGAGTAGGAGAAGGAGTAGGAGTAGGAGTAGGAGGAGTAGGAGTGGGAGTAGGAGTAGGAGTAGGAGTAGGAGTAGGAGTAGTAGGAGTAGTAGGAGTAGGAGTAGGAGGGGAGGCTTTACACTCCAAACCTGTCGGAAATTCTTGGAGCTTAAGGGGCTGCGGGTTCAAAGATTATGGCAAACAACAGAAAACTGCGTTTAGGTTGTGACATTTGCTATTGGTGTCTAATCTTGCAGGCTTTCGGATGTAAACGTCGCACACGACCTTATCACCTGAAAGACGTGGACGCTAAACCCTAAAATTTCAAACCAAAACCCCAAACCCCAAGACCCTAAACCCTGAACACCAGAACCCTGAACCCTAAACCGTATGTCCAGAATCCCACATGCAAGACCAACTTAAAGAATGATGGCACTTAGTAATTGCAGTTATAAGTAATCGGCGTATAACCGAAACAAAGGTACATATAGTGCAACTTCGAACTATCCGTGAACCTTCAAGCACTTGGAGCATGACCGTGCACACGCCCTCAAAAATTATGCACCCAAACACACAGCAAGTCACACACACAGGCAAGCCCTAAACCCTAAACAACCAAATCAAACTCGAGGTGCGGGTCCCACTTCGCCAAAGTGAAGCGGATTCCGGTGGCGGCAAAGGCGTCCTCAGTTCTTCAGGGTTTAGGAGTTGAGGGTGTAGGATTTAATGGTTTAGGGTTTAGGGGCTTAGGGGTTTAGGGTTTATTTAGGGTTTAGAGCTGGGGGTACAGGATTGACCTGAGAGGGTACAACCATTTAAAACGGTCGGTTTTCGGATCCAACGGTAATGGTTTAGGGTTTCAGGGTGTTCCCCTTCCTTTGATAAGGTTTCAAAAGAGTTTCATAGGGGGGGGGGGGTCTCAGGGGCTTCATTCGGCCTTGTTGGGATATTGAAAGGGTTTAGGGTCACAATTAAGGGCTCCATATGGGAGTTTCCAAAAATAGGGGACCCAAAGATAGTACCCTAAATAATAGGATCCTTATAATAAGGACCCCAATATAAGGGTCCCGCAATTTTCGAAAACTCCCATATGGTAATCGAAATCGCCCGGGCTGTCCGACATCAGGAACCACACGCAGAGCTTTTCTGCCAATGGTTCGAACTCGACTCGCGCTGCGGCGCAACCATGGGAAGACGTGACTGCAGCATCTGCTGAGAGTAGCCAAGTTCCTCACCGCCCAGCGCGGATTCCGGCTTACGCCATTCGCGCGGCATGCGCTGAGGGAGGCATCCACCTCCGATCGGAAGAAACTGCTCATCTCGGTGCGCACGGACAATACAGACGGTGCGCCCTCGTAAGGTACAGTATTGTTTGGAGCCAGGCCACGGGGATGCAGTCCTTCTGGAAGTAGTCTTCGATTTCGGCTTTTGAGTGCAAGCCTCACAGACCGAGCCGCCACTGACACTGAGCGAGGGAGAGCGAGTGAGAGGGAGTGAAAGAGAGGGAGAGAAAATGAAGAAGCGCGAGAGCAGATCAGAGAAAGTAGTCGGGCCCACTTGACCCCATCCTAAGCGTTAGAACCCGAACGGTCCAAACCCTTAGAAAGCTCAAAACCTTCAGGTCGCAAAACCTGCTGGTGCAACCCTTCAAAACCCTTGAAAGCTTCAACCGTAAGCCCTGAAACCCTAAAGCACTGAACGCTTCAAAACCCCAACTACATCGCAGACCTGGAGCAATAAACATCCCAAAACCCTACAAGGCTTAGGCTTTAGGGTGCAGACAGGGTTTAGGGTTCGTGGTTAGGGTATGACCAGTATTCAATTCTGCCATACAAGTGCCAAGGCGCCACATCCCAAGTACTTCCGCCAACGAAACGCTCACATGCTTTGTTGCGTGCAGCACAAGCTCGTCTAGCCGGGATGGTACGTCGTGGGGCATGCTTTACTCGTGAGCTACCTCTTCTCCGCACCTCGAGGCCCAAGTTGTCGCAGATCTTCTCTACTTGTGGTTTGACTTAGTTGCTGAGTTCATAAGCCCCAAAAAGTTTACACTTTCAGTTTTATAGTCGTTAACTTAGTTGCTGAGTTCACAAGCCCCAAAAAGTTTACACTTTCAGTTTTATAGTGGTTAATATTATCCCCAAACTTAGTTGCTGAGTTCACAAGCCCCAAAAAGTGCACACTTTCAGTTTTATAGTCGTCAATATTATCCCCAAAAGTGTAAAGTGTATCCACTCAGCTACTTAGTTGAGGGCTCAGGGTTTGAGAGCGTCGGGGCGTGATTCTTCTGAAGTGTTTAGGGAGGCTATGATCTTCTTTTTTCTGAAATAATGTAGGAACCTGATTAAGAAACCTTGGGCCTTTATTAGGGTTCCTTATATGAATCCTACTATTTTGGGGTTATAGGCCCAGGCTTGCTTAATCAGGTTCCTACATTACCAAAAATGCTGTGATTCTCCTAAGATTCAGGCTTGTAATTAAAAATTAAAACACCAAATGCATCGTTTGTTCACTCGTTGAACGCTTTTGATATGTACCTTGATTGTAATGTATAGGGGGTGCAGTGGCTGAGGGTGGCAGGGGTGGTGCCTTCCAGGTATCAGCCTGAAGCTCCGGTGTTAAAGGTCATGAAACAGGATGTAAGGTGTTAGGGTTTAAGATTATAGAGTTTAGGGTTTAGGGCTGCGCTTCGACCCGCTAAGCCTAACCCTGAACCCCCACCCCCACGTCACCGAGCATCCAGTGTCGGATTTAACGCGCTCCTTCCGAACCAGACCTGCCATCTTTGACTTAAGGATTTTAGGGGGTGTGTGGGGTAGGGTTTGGGGTTTTTTCAGTTCAGGGTTTAGGGCTTAGAGTTTAGGGTTTAGGGGGTTTGGGCTTTGAGTTTGGGGTTCGAGTTCCGGCAGCCCTCAGCACCTCAACCCTACACTCTCAACCCGATATTCGGGCCCTAAATCCCCCCCTTGAACCGTCAGCCCTATAAACTATAAACTCTAAACCACAGCCTTAACCCTACACCCTGAACCCTACCTGCCCCCGCAACTATTACACCCCATATAATTACCCTCTATGAAGGACCATAAGGGCTTGATTCGAACTATTCGAGAGGATACTTGTGGGGTCCTGGTAAGCCCTAAACCCTGAACCCTGAAGGCTAAACCCTAAACTCTAAACCCGAAGCCCTAAAAACCCTAAAAACCCTAAACTCTAAACCCTAAACCCTAAACTCTAAACCCGAAACCCTAAAAACCCTAAGCTCTAAACCCGAAGCCCTAAAAACTCTAAACTCTAAACCCGAAGCCCTAACAACCCTAAACCCTAAACTCTAAACCCGAAGCCCTAAACCCAGCCCTAAGCCCTAAACCTGGCCTCGTGCACCATGAAACTCGCTTCCGCCGGCGTTACATCGACCTCCGGCGGCTTTAAGGGCTTCAGCAGGACTCCTTGAAGAGTCCCAGAGACCCCTTGATCCCTATGTTGATTCAAGATATATTCCTTAATTATTAATTAAGGAATACATCTTGAATCAAAATAGGGATCCTAGATCTACTATAATTAAGAGTAT
Source organism: Symbiodinium sp. clade A Y106 (assembly GCA_003297005.1). Classification (NCBI taxonomy): domain Eukaryota; class Dinophyceae; order Suessiales; family Symbiodiniaceae; genus Symbiodinium; species Symbiodinium sp. clade A. Next base: position 37,418 of record BGNK01003611.1, read on the forward strand.
ATTCCTTAATTAAGGAATATATCTTGAATCAACATAGGGATCCTAGATCTACTATAATTTAGAGTATATTCCTTAATTAAGGAATATATCTTGAATCAACATAGGGATCCTAGATCTACTATAATTAAGAGTATATTCCTTAATTAAGGAATATATCTTGAATCAACATAGACATAGGGATCCTAGATCTACTATAATTTAGAGTATATTCCTTAATTAAGGAATATATCTTGAATCAACATAGGGATCCTAGATCCTACTATAATTTAGAGTATACTCCTTAATTAAGGGATATTGCAGTCTCTGGGGTTCCTTTACACGTTCCTCAACATGTCCTTCAGGTCCTGTAAGGGCTCTATATTGATTTACGGTTTAAGGTTTTAGGGTTTAGCGATTAGAATAGGGCTTTAGGGGCTGTACCTGCAAACCCAACAAACAACCCTACACCCTAGAGCCTAAAGCCCTAAACCCTACACCCTCAAGCCCTAAACCCCTAAACCCTAAAGCCCTAAACCCTACACCCTAAACCCTAAAGCCCTAAACCCTACACCCTCAAGCCCTAAACCCTGAAGCCCTCAACCTGAAAACCGTCTCGGTTTAGGCCGAATAGCAGGGCAGCTGCGTCCGCCGCCTCTGTTGAGTTCGCTGCGCTTGAAACCTTGATTTGTTCGCGGTTAAAGGCTTACTTGAAGGATCATGGGACTTAGTAACTACGGCTATAAATAAGGTAACCATACTTATAATTACTTATAACCCCCAATTAAGGTACTTTTAACCTGACTTACTAAGTCCCATGATCCTCCAAGTAGGGTTTGGGATCAAGGCTTCGGATTTGGCGTTGAGGTTTAGGGCTTAAGGATACAGAAGGGACTGGGTTTAGGGTTTAGGGTTTGTTGCACAACTGTCGCATACTTTTCGGCTCTCTCAGAATAAAGGGCTTCTACAGAGTTTAAACCTAGTCTTGAAAACAGCGAACGCCTTAGCCCAAACGTCTGATGGATCTGCAGAAGCCATCTTCCCAGAGACCCAACATCCCTGAATTAAGGAATATATTTTCCTTAAATTATAGTACGATCCCGAATATGATTTAAGGAATATTCCTTAATTAAGGGATATTGGAGTCTCTGTCTTTCTCTGCACGCATTGAAGCACAAGCTCCTTTCGCCTGACAAAGCGAGCAACAAATACATTGTGAGAGACCCGGCAATATAATATAATTAGGGGCCTTAATATAGGTCCCAAAAGACCATCCTGAGTATGGTTTTGGGGGGCCTAATTCCATAGTAGTAGTATATATGGACCCTCTTGGTAATCAATAAAACCCTACACCCTAAAATTCCTGAACCCTGGAGTTTCCAAATACTTCGGTTGATGGTCCTGCATTACCCACTATAAGGAATATACCATAATTCCCATAGTTTAGGGTCCTTAGGGTCATGCAGGATTTTGTCCATCAACAGTTTCATCTCAAATCCAAAACCCTGAGCACGCCTGAAACGCCAAACCCAACAACTCCAAACCCTCAGTCTTACAAACATCGGACAGCCAGCCAAAGGTTTAGGGTTTAGGGTTTCGGGTTTAGGGTTGGGAGCAGCATACTATGACTACAATAGAAGACTACAAGGGGATACTACTTCTAAATTGTCGACCACTATATTAAATCCGAAAGCCCTGAACTCTAAACCTATATAAATCCTAAACTGAACCCTGTGCCGAACACGAACCAATCTTCCAGCCCGCGCTAACCCTTCTAGAACCCTTGCTTTATTTTAGCCACAACATACGAAACTTCCTATGCAACAAAAACCTATAAACCCTTCATATGTCTTTAAGCTGCCTGTCATGAAGCTCATATGCAACAGATCCAGAATCAGAAACCTTTCAAAGCCGTTGGCAAAATGCCATGTAAAACGTTGTGAAATCCTCCGAAAACCGTTACAAAACACAGCCCTCGGCCAGGGCAGGGGCTCATAAACCTCAAAAACATCTGTAACTCTTCCCAGAGACTCCAATATACCTTAATTAAGGAATATTGCTTAAATCATAGCAGGGATCCTACTATGATTTCAGGTATATTCCTTAATTAAAGGGTCTTGGAGTCTCTGGGTTGTGAGGACTCTTGTCGAAACCCTTAGCAACATGCTAAGCTGGCTGCTACACCCCAAACTCCCCCGCAACCCTAAACCCGCAAACCCCAAACCCTACACCCGAAACCCGCAACCCTAAACCCCCAGCCCAAAGCCGAGCCGCTTTCCATCAGCTTGTCCACGAGGTTCCGCCGCGGAGGGGGGGTCGGCTGTGGCCAGAAACGGTCCTACCGACATGATTTTGGGGCTTAGGCCCAGAGACTCCAAAACCCCTTAATTAAGGAATATACCTTAAATCATAGTAGGATCCCTAATATGATTTAAGCAATGTTCCTTAATTAAGGGATATTGGAGTCTCTGGGGGGTTTACAGTTCAGCAATGTAGGCCCTAGGGTTTAGGGTTTAGGGGTTGAGTGTGGGGTTTGGGGCTTGGGGGAAGCTATAAGGATTCTATAAGTGAGCTATGTGGGGTTTAGGGGTCTATAGGGCTTCATTTAGGGGCTCTAGGAATTTGAGGGTTTAGGGATTTGCGGTTTAGGGTTGAGGGGTTTAGGGTCCAGGGGTTTAGAGGCTTAGGGGTTACGTGCTGTGGGGATCTATAAGGGTTCTATAAGCGAGCTATGGGGGGTTCTGGGGTTTGGGGGTTTAGGGTTTTTCGGTTTGGGGCCTGGGGGCTACGGTCTAGGGGAAAGGGTTGAGGGTTTAGGGCTAGGCTTGAGGGTTTAGGTTTAGGGTTGGGGGTTAAGAGTTTTTGGCACACTTATCAGGGTTATTGTAGGGCTTCTTTCTGCAAGTTTCTATCGTCCAAATGTTTCAGGATTTCATGGCGTGTTCGAACAAGGTTCTAGTACTTGGAGTATCATGGGACTTAGTAAGTAAGGGTGCAACTTCCTTAACTCGGCTTAGCACTATTTGTAAGTATAGCTGCCTTATTAATAACCCGGGTTACTAAGTCCCATGATCCTTTCAGTAGACCCTGATTCCTAAACCCTTAAAGGGAACCCTAGTATAGAACCTTGTAGTACCCCTACAAGGAAGCCCTATATAACCCTAGATACGAAGTCCCATGATCCTTTGAGAAGGAGCTCAAAGGTTTTAGTGATCTTTTAAGCGTTGAAGGGTCTATAGGGTTTCTGGCAACATTCACGTCGTACTCCGACAGGAAAGCACGGTGAATGTCGTCAGCTGACAAAGTCTCCCTGATCTTGGCCTCTGTCTTGGTGTCCTCCGCTTTACCAGCTATGAGGGCGACAAAGTCAGGCAAAGCTTCACCAGAAAACCACCTAGCCCTGATGTCTTCTGCCAGGTATCTCTTGCTCAGCAGAGGAGCATACTCGAGGGCATATACGAGTTCGTTCATGGATTCTGCCGGGAGGTTTGCGCATTTGGCAGCTGTGTCGTAGGCCTCCCTGTTGGCCTCCACATGGGTGACATCATGAGTACCCCACGGTTGAGGGTCGAGGGCGTTTGGGCTTTCAGAAGCTGTCGCCCGGATTTTACGCTTCTGCATTTTTAAGCAAGGAGCGGAACGGCTGGCTAGAAAACGGTTTTGGGGTATACTGGGGCTTAGGATGGTTTGTAGTATTCCTATAACGGAGACCCGAAAAAACGATATTAGTAATCTAGACTCTAGACTTATGAGTATCCTAGGAATAAAGAGGGTGCCCTTTTTGGTTTAAAGGGTGTTATAAGGGAACCTAAACCCTAAGAAAGGGAATAAGGCCTTACGCTGGGTCCTAGTAAGTGTTTCGGCCCCTACATTTATGCCCACAGCATCGCCGGTTGTCTACGGGGCATCGAAGGAAAACATCCTCGAGCCTGCGAGGCAATCTTGGCAAACTGGGAATATCGAAGCCGGCACAACTACTACTAATACTATTCCTTACGGTCCCTTATACTCCGACAGTGTATATATATGTATATATATGTATACATAAATATCTACATTTGTGTTGATTATATTTAGGTTTATTTAGAGCCCAAAAACCCGGTTCTAAGCTTTTTAAGGCCGCTAGATTGGCGGCCTGCCTCTTACTGGTACTCTGATGCAGCATTTTCGCAGATGCTTCCGCCGATCTTCGTTTGTGCTTCAGGGATATAAATTTAGGGTACCCAGAAAGGGAGCTTAATTTTGACAACTACCCATATACACCCTTTAAACCCCAGAGAACCCTTCTGGTAGCTGATGGAACCCTCATGGGACTCGTATAGGCTTCCCTTAAGGGTTCCTTTATGGGCCCCTTTCTTCAATCCGTCAAAGGCTCTATCAGGGTTGGGTAGTCAGGGTCAATGCCACAGCCTCAGCTGATCTTGCACAGCGCTGCTGTCACCACCAGACTCATCATCGCCCCAGGTCACAACAGATCCATCGCCACGTACGGCAACGAAAGCAAGAAGAGAAGCTTGGATCTGCTGCACATGCTTCAGCTGATCCTGCACCGCACTGCTGTCACCACCATAGTGAGCATCACCCCAGGTCACGACAGATCCGTCACCAAGAATGGCGGCAAAAGCTGTGTCAGTGGCCTGGATCTGCTGCACATTCTTCAGTTGGTCCTGTACAGCACTACTGTCGCCACCGTATTCATCACCACCCCAGGTCACGACAGATCCGTCGTCACGGACGGCAGCAAAAGCGCCGCCATAAATGTCTCTTGTGGCTTGGACCTGATGCACGTTCTTCAGCTGATCCTGCACGGCATGACTGTCGCCACCACAGTCAGGATGACCCCAGGTCACGACCGACCCGTCGCCAAGAATGGCAGCGAAAGCTTGTCCGGACGCTTGGATCTGCTGCACAGTCTTCAGCTGGTCCTCTACAGCACTACTGTCACCACCTAAGTCAGCACAACCCCAGGTTACGACTGATCCGTCACCGAGAATGGCAGCAAAAGCGCTGTCAGTGGATTGGATGTGCTGGACATTCTTCAGCTGAGCCTGCACCGCACTGCAGTCACCGCCATGCCCAGCATCACCCCAGGCAACGACGGAGCCATCGACTAGAATCGCCGCAAAAGCGCCCCGAAACGTGTCTCTCGCGGCCTGGATCTGCTGCACATTTTTCAGCTGCTCCAGTACAGCACTACTGTCACCACCGTAGTCAACATCACCCCAGGTCACCACCGAACCGTCACAAAGAATAGCGGCAAAGGAGCCGCTAGAGGCTCGGATTTGCTGCACGTTCTTCAGCTGAGCCTGCACAGCAGTGCTGTCGCCACCAGAGTCAGCACGACCCCATGTCACGACGGATCCATCGCCGAGAATGGCAGCAAAAGCACGGTCAGAGGCGTGGATCTGCTGCACGTTCTTCAGCTGAGCCTGCACGGCGCTACTGTCACCACCACAGGTAGCATCACCCCAGGTTACGACCGATCCATCGCCCAGGATGGCAGCGAAAGCCGTTGCACAGGCTTGGATTTGCTGCACGTTCTTCAGCTGATCCTGTGCAGCACTACAGTCCCCACCTGAGCTCGCTTGACCCCAGGCCACGACGGACCCATCGGCAAGACTGGCAGCAACGGCACCATAGGAGACTTGAACTTGAACTCGGTTGATGTGCAAGGTCAACGAGTCACCATTCTGGATCTTGGCTTTCTTGATGGGCACGCTTTCGCCCAACACGCTTCCAAACGAGTCCAGCAGTCGCCCCCTTCCGACTCCAAGTGCAAGTTGTGCCTGTCGTTTTAATGCTCCCACTTCTTCATCCAAGGCGGCTTCAACGGTAGCCGTCTTGCCGCTGAGCAGACCGACCGAAACAGTAATCGACATCTTGCACGCCGCAAGGTTTCGAAGCTCTACAGATCTTCAGCCAAATATTACAACCATCCTTGTGATCGTCGTCGTCGTAGTAGTAGTAGTAGCAACAGCAGTAGTAGTAGTGGTAGTACTAAGAGCTCCCATGCAGAAACAATAACTGTACTCATTAGTAAAGGCTCCAACGATAATCAGCAATGCTACTGACCTACCCATGAACCTTACAGTAGTAGTACGGTGCTGACGGGCCCAGAGGTCTGCAACACCGAATAAAACAGGTACACCATAGCCCGGGTTTCGGGTTTAGGGTTGGCAACTCCTAAACCCTCAACCTCACGCCAACCCAACTTTTTTTTGGCATTTTAAAACCCCAAGCCCTTAGCCCCAAACACCACACCCCGAACCCAAAACGCTAAAGGTCAAACCCTGAACCCTAAACCCCAAACCCCAAGCCCTAAACCCCAAAACCTAAACTCCAAATCCTACTAGAAGGCTTCAAGCTCGTTGTGGGGGCTGGGGGTTCTATGAGAGTTTAGGACTTTGGGTTTAGGGATTAGGGTTTAAGGTTTACGGATTCGGATTCTATAAGAGCGCGAAGCAGGTTCTAAACGGTCCTCATAGGGCTAAGGTTATAAAAAGCACCACCAGAGATAGATGAGCGCACCCTTAGTTGCTGAGTTCACAAGCCCCAAAAAGTGTACACTTTTTGTTTTATAGTGGGTAATATCATCCCAAAAAGTGTAAAGTGTATCCACTCAGCTACTAAGCACCAGAGGGTCTTGGGTTTAATTATGGTTCGAACTTTACACCTGTAAGTCCCGAAAACAAACCAAACCTACACGCGAGTCCTACAATCCGGTCATGACAAGGCACCTGGTGAGCGTTAGATGTTAATCTTATTATCTAGACCTAAGAGTAGCCCAGGAATAAAAGGGTGCCCTTTTTGGTTTAAAGGGGGTTCATCAGGGAACCTGAACCCTAAAAAAGGGGAATAAGGGTACTACTCAGGAACCTAGGATATGGAAGCCGAAGGAAGACTACTAGCAATTGTTGTATTTTTGAGCCCCGATATCAAGCATCCTGTATCGGCGTGCCTCAGGGGGGCCGAGTTGGTTCAGCACCTGGGGTGGAAGCTCTCTGTGGATTGGGGTTTAGGGCCTAGGGCTTAAGGGATCTATGAGGCTTCCTTTAAGGGGTCTAGGAGTTTGGGGGTTTAGGGGTGTAGGGTTTAGGGTTTAGGGGGCCGAGGATGTCAGGTTGAGGGTTTATGGGGGTTGAGGGTTTAGGGCCCAGTGTTCAGGGTTCAAGCCTACCGCCCTGCGTGGTGTCATGGGGGACAGGCAGGCCTGCAGTGTCTTTCAGGGATATATGTGGCCTTTAACTGTCTTCGCTGTAAGCCCCCTTGGAGGATCGTGCAACTTAGTAAGTAAGGTCATAAGTACTTTATTTCAGGCTTTCAGTAGTAATAAGAAAAGTGGCACAGATAGATAGAAAGATGGATACATAGATAGATAGATAGATACATAGATACACAGACAGATAGATAGTTACATGATTGATAACCCTACTTGGAGGCCCTTTTGACTTAGTAAGTAGGGTTAGTAAGGTAGGTTATAGGGGATTATAATGGGGTTTCTAGGGGATACTAAGTAGACTTACTAAGTCAAAAGGGCCTCCAAGCAGAGACTCCAAAGTAACTTAATTAAGGAATATACCTGAGGGTTCCTTACAGGGTTCCTTAAAGGGGTCTATAGGGGTTCTATAAGGGAATAAAGGAATATTCCTATTATGTACTAAGTCCCATGATCCTTCGAGTAAACCCTCAGCCCCCAAAGCCTGAAACCCTCGAACCTTCATCCGACACCATACAGTACCTGGAGGATCATGGGACTTAGTGAGTAAGGTTCCTTAAAGGATCCTTAAAGGGTTCTATATGGAATATATAAGAGTTTAGGGTTATGAGGATCATGGGACTTGGTAAATTCGCCTCGGCCCCGGTCAAAGCGGTCGATTCCCTCTATTCCCCACCTGCTGTTCCCCTCCCCAGTGACCCCCCCACCCCGAAATGCGCCGAACCCCCCCCGCCTCGTCTCTGTGAACCCATGAGTTTGACCCCAACTCCTGCAACGAAATCTCGCCCCCTCCCCCACNCCTCCCCCACTCCCCCTCCCCCCGCCGGTACTACAGGTTCGAGGGTTAGAGGTTCGAGTCTAGGCCAAAGATACTTGACAAAGTACCCGCGCTTCTATGCAGCGGACTTGCGCAGAAGCAATCCACCTCTACACTCTGACTGCTGGATTTTGACGCCTGCAAGATCTCGGCTCAAGGGTTTAGGGATTAGGGATTAGGGCTTAGGGTTAGGGTGTAGGGTTTAGGGTTTAGGGTTTAGGATTTAGGGTTTAGGGTTTAGGGGTTTAGGGGTTTAGGGGTTTAGGGGTTTAGGGGTTAGGGGTTAGGGAGTTCTCTTCAGCAAGGCAGCTTTTCACGGGGTAGCGATGCAGGCTTCGGATGCCTACCTTAGACAAACACCTCCAACCAATTCGGCGCACATACGTGTGCAGCCGGGCCGAGGCGGGCGACACGAAGCGTTTAAATTAGGGTTTAGGGTTTAGAGTTATACTGACCGTAATCCGGGGTCATATGTAATTGTAAGTATGGTTACCTTATCTATCACCCCAGATACTAAGTTCCACGAACCTTCAAGTAGCCACTGAGCAAAACCGCCTTGAGACTGCGCAGGTTTTCGGACTCAGCGTCTAGGGTTTAGGGTTTAGGGCAGGGTTAACAACTCGAGGCTTTTTATGCAAAAATTTTAGCGTCGCAGCACCAACAGAACCCGAAAGTGCGCAATTAAGGCAACAACCCAAACTCTGCGAGCCAAACAAGCCTTCCTGTGACCCCTAAACCCTAAACCCTAAACCCCTGAACCCTACCAAAAAGGCCTGATCCCCTGACGGCAGAATCTGTAAAATCTTGAGTCATCCCAGCAGGTCAATATACACTACTATTATGGAATTNCCCTAAACCCTAAACCCTAAACCCCTGAACCCTACCAAAAAGGCCTGATCCCCTGACGGCAGAATCTGTAAAATCTTGAGTCATCCCAGCAGGTCAATATACACTACTATTATGGAATTGGGTCCCCAAATCCATAATGAGGATGGTCTTTTAGGGCCTAATTCCATAATAGTAGTGTATATGGACCCTCTGGGAATTGGGAGAACTGGAGTTACGGATTAAGCCAGATCCAAACGAGCACTTTGCAACGTTTACAAATGTTAGGTTTAGGGCTAGGGGTTTAGGGATTTAGGGACCAGGGGTTCAGGGGTTCAGGGATTGTTTAGGGTCTCAGCTGCACTGAGAGAAACACCCGCGCCCGCTACTATTAATGGGTTTAAGGTTCAGGGTTTAATCTCCCGGCGCCTCCGCCGCGATAGCGAGGCCAGCAGCAGCGGGTTGGGTTCCAAGCACCGGAATCACCTGGTGTTTCGTGTAGTAGCGTGATCGAACCACATAGGGTGCTGGTGTCAGCACTGCACTACGCATTTACACACACGCTTCACGTCTAAACCCTAGCCCTAAACCCTGCAAGCCTCAGGCGAAAACCTAAGCGTAGTGTCGACCGCTGTGCAGCTACGGTTCAGGGTTTGGGTTCAGGGCAGAAGGGATTGCCAGGTCTAGCACCAGTGTTTACACGAGCACTGATATAGGTACCTTACTAGCACTAGAAGCCACTGGAAGGGCTCCAGGACATCATGCAATGCCAAATCTGCTGAGTAGTAAACCCCACTGTAAACTCTCCAACCCCAAACGCCGACCCTTAAACCCTACACCTCAACCCCAAAACCAGACCCCTCAAACCCTCAAACCCCCAAACCCCCAAACTCTAAACCCCCAAGTAAAGCATCAACCCTAAGCCCTCAACCCCAAGCCCTAAGACCCTATACATCCCTTGCAGAACCCGCTTAAAAGGAGCCCTTCAAGAAACCCTAAAACCCTAAACCCCAAACCCTTGAACTGAAGATCCCTTATTATAGATCCCTTACAGGAACCCTTTAAAATAGCCGGAGATCCCTTACAGATCCCTTCCCAAAGACTTCAATATCCCTTGGTTAAGGAATATACCTCAATTAAATCGTATTAGGGATCCTACTCTAGTCTAAGGTAGATTCCGTAATTCAGGGGGTGCTGGAGTCTCTGGGTTAAAGGAACCCTTAAGGAACCCTTTAACCCCTAAACCCACTAACCTCTGAACCCCTAAACCCCCAAACCGCCAAACCCTGAGACCCCCTTGAAGGAAGCAGGGTTTAGGGTTTAGGGTTAGGGCTTAGGGTTTGGATCCCTTATGGACTCCCTTAAAGCACCCTTTAAAGCAGCCCTACACCTCAGAAGCCCCCTAAACCCCCAAACCCCCAAACCCTGAGACCCCCTTAAAGAAAGCCCTATAAATCCCTTATGGACTCCCTCAAAGCACCCTTTAAAGCAGCCCTACACCTCAGAAGCCCCTAAACCCCCAAACCCCCAAACCCTGAGACCCCCTTAAAGAAAGCCTTATAAATCCCTTATGGATTCACTGAAAGCAGCCTTTAAAGCAGCCCTACACCTCAGAAGCCCGGGGTGGCCAGGCGACCCGCAGTCTGAAGTTCGCTACGCTGCCGAAGGCCTTTAGGGTTCAGGGGTCCACGATTATTTAGGGTTTAGGGTTGAGGGTGAGGGTTTAGGGTTCAGGGTTTGGCACCTAAACTAATTGCAAGCTCCGCTTTACTCCTCAACCAGCAAGCAGGGCAAGGGCAGGGCAGGGGCAGGGCCAGGGCCAGGGCCAGNGCAGGCGGGCAGAGGCAGGGGCAGGAACAGGGGGCAGGGGCAGGGGTAGGGTTTAGGGTTTAGGGTCCGCCAGCGCAGTGCTGGCGCCACGAGCAATTCCGCTTTCTGGCACTTTGAAGCATTTTCTGTTCCCTAGGGGGTCACCCCTATCTTCAAAAGCGTTTAATTCTATTTTCTCGTTTTAGTGTTTCCGGTGGGGGGCAGCCCTAAGCCCAAAGTTTCAATTCTTACTTTTGCGGATTTGGGAAATCGCCAAATTGCAAATTTTCGTTATTTTTGAGCAATTTTGTATTTCCCCAAAGAACCCCCGAAATGGCCAAAAAAGTTAGAGCTTTTTGGCTACTTTTGCGGATTTGAGAAATCGCCAAATCGCCAAGTTTCGTGACTTTGAACAATTTTCGGCTTCCTCCAGGGTCACCAAAATGCCCCAAAATAGGGCTTTTCGGCTACTCTTGCGGATTTGGGAAATCACCAAATCGCAAATTTTCGTGATTTTCCTGATTTCTGCAACCGCCAAATTGCCAATTTTCGTGATTGTGAATCATTTTGGACCTTTTCAAGGGCACCCAAAATAGCCAAAATTACGGCTTTTTTAACCACTATTGCGGATTTGGGAAATCGCCGAATAGCCAATGTTCGTGAGTTTCACCCATTTTGGGCTTCCACCAGCGCCACCCAAATGGCAAGAATTCTGCAATTTTTGGCTACTTTTGTGGATCTGGGAAATCACCAAATCGCGAATTTTCGTGAGTTTGAGCAATTTTCGGCTCCCCAAGGCCACCAAAATTGCAAAAATTAGGGTCTTTCGGCTATTTTTGCGGATTTGGGTTGCAAATTCTTGTGATTTTGGGCAATTTCTGGCTTCCCCCAATGCCACTAAAATTGCCAAAATTAAGGCTGTTTGGCAACTTTTGCGGATTTGGGAAATCGCCAAATCGCAAATTTCCGTGAGTTTTGAGCAAGTTTGTGCCTCCCCAAAGAACACCCGAAATGGCCAAAAAGTTAGAGCTTTTTGGCTACTTTTGCGGATGTGGGAAATCGCCAAATCGCCCATTTGCTTGATTTTGAGCCATTTTGGAATTTTCCAAACTACCAAAATTAAGGCTTTTTGGCGATTTTTGCGGATTTGCGAATCGCCAAATTGCAAATCTTCGTGATTGTGAATAATTTTCGGCTGCCCCACGGGCTTCCCCAAGGGCAATTCAAATGGCCAAAATTATGCAATTTGGGCTACTCTTGCGGATGTGGGAAATTGCCAAATGATTTTTTCTTGATTTGGGGCAATTTTTGGCTTCCCCAAGGGCTCGGAAAATGGCCAAAATTATTGCTTCTTGGCCACGTTTGTGGATTTGTGCAATCACCAGATGGCCAATTTAGGCTGCCCCAAGGGCGACCGAAATTGCCAAAATTAAGGCTTTTTGGTTTACTTTGTGGACTTGGGAAATCACCAAATGGCCAATTTTTCATGATTTGAACCATTTCGGGCTTCCCCAAAAGCACACAAAATTGCCAGAATGAGGGCTTTTTGGCTTGTTTTGCGGATTTGGTGAATCACCAAGAAGCAAATGCTGATTTTTGACGGTTTTTGGTTTTCCCAGAAACGCGAACAATAGCAAAAACATAGGCATTTTGCTTATTTGTCAGTTTTGCGAGAATTTCATTTGCAGCGAATTTCAATGATTTTGGACGGCCCTGGTTGGAGCAGGTGGGCTGTTGGAGCACCCTCGGTTGTCACACTACTGACTCGCCGGCTTTTTCTCAAAAAGGCTGTAATCCAGCGAAATCCGTTTTTGAGAGTATGCAAAACGGAGATATCCTCGAGATTGATACTCAATATTAATGAATTTTATATATTTTCTTTTGTGAATTAAATTTGAAATTTTGGCTTTTTTCTTGTTTAATATCGCGCGATTGAGAATATATTCTTAAATTGATGAAACATACTGGGTTCTTGGACGATTGTTTTCTCAAATGGAAAATTTTAGTTTACTTGCCGAAACTTCGCATAGTTGAAAATATCTTGCAGGATAGCATTCAAAAGGATATTTTCATTAATAAAAAGTATATTAATAATTAGAACATTTGCTATCCTTGTATTCAAAAACAGTAATTTATAGATGGAATTCTATCCTATTTCTTGGAAGGGGACAATACTTCTTATTTTGCTGTCTTCGTAAGAAATTTCTAAACATTTCGTGTCAATTTACAGATTTTTTCCGACGAGCGGACATTGGGTTCATGATTTAGGCTATGCCAAAGATATAATGAACTGTAGCTTTTGATTAGGATTTTAATAGGTTTACTGTCATTTATCCAAGGTGATGCCGTGGTGTAAATTGCACGCTGCTGGTCCTGCCCTTTAAGTTTCTGTAGCCTTGTGCGCTGCAGATCATGTTTCACTGGCGAGCCACTGCGGTCGACTCATGTAACATGTGCTGGCAGCATGCACCGCGCGATTGCATGCAATCCATGTGCTATGCTCCGCAACTTTTACTCGCGAGGTAGCAAGACATCGAAGTCTGCTACTGCTACTGCTACCGTTCCTAGATGCATGTTCCACGCATCCGCTTGTGCGAGACCGCATACTTGCTGGTTTTGCTTACTTGGCTTACCATACATCAGGAGTCTGCTTAAGTGGGAAATTGCTGAAATGGTTGGGTCTGTCGATATCTTCAATCTAGACAGTGAGACTTGAAGCTTATTCTATGAAAGCATCTCTGCCGTAGTTGTTGCTAGCTTTGATTCTTGGCGCAGGATCTCGATGGCATGTATAGAAACTTCACTTGCGGACTCGCTTCTGTCTCCCGGAACCTCAAGCCGAAACCTCAAACTTCGAGCCGAAGCCTCGAACTGAAACCTGTAACCTTTGCCCTAAACCCTTAACCGGAAAACCTTCAAAGCGTAAACCTTAGACCCGAAAACAGCACCAAGCCTGGTTAGGGTTTAGGGTTTTGGGTTTTGGGTTCGACTCTAGCTAAGCCCGACAGCCGTAGATCCTGACGAAAACCGTCAACTCTGAACCCTACAGCCCTAAGCCCCGAAACCCCTTAACCCCAAACCCCGCAAACCCTAAACTCTTGACCCCGAAAACCTGTAACCCGAAACCCGAAAACTCTAAACCGGAGAACGTTCAAATCGAAAACCTTAAGCCCGAAAACCGTCCCAAGCCTGATCAAAAGCTTTTTTCATAGCCCGCAGACCCGCGCCTTCTGCTCACCCTATCGCGGCATCGGGTTCGCACACTTGGCGCTCCGCGGATGACCTGAGCTTTAGGCTTTTCGGGTAAGGTTCAGGGTTTTGGGGTTTAGGGTTTTAGAGTTTTCGGGTTTAGGGTTATAGAGTTTAGAGTCTTCGCTCAATTCTGTCCAAGTCACGTCCCCCTCGTAGTTCTTGTCTACACCGATCGCACACCCGACATGGCCGGTACCGCAGGTAGTATTTCTGGGCCCAAGATTATAGGGCGGGTGAACTTCGTCATCCGACAGATCGTTCGAGAGGTTGCCCAGCAACGGGAATGTCATATAGCGTGGCCCTTCATCGACCTTCGGCATTTTGCGAGCCGGNTGAACTTCGTCATCCGACAGATCGTTCGAGAGGTTGCCCAGCAACGGGAATGTCATATAGCGTGGCCCTTCATCGACCTTCGGCATTTTGCGAGCCGGAATAGGCTCGGATATCTTTGGCCCGTTACCTTCGGCGTCGCTCCAAGTTCCGCCGCTTGCGGCGTGTCCCCGTGGATCAGAAAGTCCACGCTCTTAGATCAGGACGGTGGGTTTGCGTTTAAGGTCGGGTTTCGGGTTTAGGGTTTACAGGGTTTAGGGTTAGCGTCTAAGGTTTTCGGGTTTAGGGTTGAGGGTTTTCCAATTTAGGAGAGTCACATACTTGGTCTTTTTGACCGGTGATTCGTTGCCATCGGGGAATGCCTTTTGGATGCCGTCGAAATCCTTGGCTTAAACTCAACAAGTTGCAGACAGGGCTCAGGGCTCGCAGGGGCCGAAAACAAGCCAGGTCATGTCCAAGTGGCGGTCACACCTTGTACGCCACCGGTGCCCTTAGATGGTTTCACGATGGGGTAGCGCTAGACGCGGGGTTATTTTACAGAACATTCAAGCCAAGTTGCATTGGGTGTCTCCTCGATGATGGGCAGGTCCAGGCGAAGCGAGGAGTTGGCCTTGGTTAGCAGTGTTTTTAGGGTTTGGGGTTTAGAGTTTGTGGGTTTGGGTGCATAACGCTCATTGCTAGCCGAGTGGCGGTCATACTGGCAAACAGCAAAAGGAGCAGGGAGAAGAAATGACGGATTGCTTGATTGCAAGAGCTGCGAGTATTGTGTTAAGTCCAATCCTCAAGTGGAAGCCTCAAGCCGAAACCTTTAACCCTGAGCCGAGGTTTAGGGTTTAGGGTTTAGGGTTTACGGTTTGTGGTTCGCCAGCGCAGTCGGCGCCCCAGCCACTTTTGCCGGAGCGAAGCGTTACCTCTTCTAGCTTGCTGTTAAGGGGACTGCTTCTTGGCCTTTAAACTTTTGTAATTCTATTTTCTCGTTTTGGTGTTTGCGGTGTGCTCGTCGTAGAAGGTGCTTAACCCCGTCCTTAATAATTTTTAGCCCTAAACCTCCATTTTGGCTTTTTGGCCTTTTCCAGACTGCTCCAAGCCCCCAAATTTGGCTTTTTGGCCTGTTCCAGACCCCCTCCAATCCAGACCCCTCCAAGCCCCCCAAATTTGGCTTTTTGGCCTTTTTCCAGACGCTCTCCAAGCCCCCAAATTTGGCTTTTTTGCCTTTTCCAAACCCCTTCCACCCCAAATTTGGCTTTTTGCCCTTTTTCCAGACTCCACCCTCCAAGCCCCCAAATTTGGCTTTTTGGCTCCCAGACCCCCCCCAGGCCCCCAAATTTGGCTTTTTGGCCTTTTCCACACCCCCTCCAAGCCCCGCTTTTTTTGGACGCCCTCCAAGCCCCCAAATTTGGCTTTTTTGGCCTTTTCCAGACCCCTTGCAAGCCACCAAATTTGGCTTTTTGGCCTTTTCCAGACGCCCTCCAAGCCTCCAAATTTGGCTTCTTGGCCTTTTCAAGACCCTCCAAACAAAGCCTTTTCCAGACCCCCTCCTGCGTTTTTGGCTCTCCAAGCCAGCCTCCAAATTTGGCTTTTTTTTGCCTTTTCCAGACCGCCTCCATCCAGGCCCCCAAATTTGGCTTTTTGGCCTTTTCCACCCCCTCCAAGCCCCCAAATTTGGCCTTTTCCTCCAAGCGCCCAAATTTGGCTTTTGGGCTTTTCCCAGACCCTCCAAACCCCCAAACGCGGTTTTTTGGCTTTTTGCAGACCGCTCCAAAACCGCCAAATTTGGCTTTTGGCCTACAAGCCACCAAATTTGGTTTTTTAGCCTTTTCCAGACACCCTCCAAGCCCCCAAATTTGGCTTTTTTGCCTTTCCAGACCCCTTCTAAGCCCCCAAATTTGGGTTTTTGGCGTTTTCCAAACCCTGTCCAAACACCCAAAATTTGGCTTTTTGGCCTTTTCCAGAGCCCCAAAATTTGGCTTTTGGCCTTTTCCAGACCCCCTCCAAGCCCCCAAATTTGGCTTTTTCCAAACCAAATTTGTGCCTTTTCCAGACCCTCCAAGCCTGGCTTTTTGGCCTTTTCCAAGCCACCAAATTTGGCTTTTTGGCTTTTTCCAGGCCGCTCCAAGCCCAAATTTGGCTTTTTGGCCTTGTCCAGACCCTCCAAGCCACCAAATTTCTTTGGCCTTTTCCAGACCTCCTCCGAGCACCCAAATTTGGCTTTTTGGCCTTTAGCCGCCAAATTTGGCTTTTTGGCCTTTTCCAGACCCCTTTTCCAAGCCCCCAAATTTGGCGTTTTCCACCTCTCCAAACCCTCCAATTTGGCTTTTCCAGACCGCCTCCATTGGCCGTTTCCAGACCAAATTTGGTTTTTGACCTTTTCCAGACCTCAAGCCCCAAAATCTGGTTTTTTCCCTTGCTCCCTGGCCCTGTGCACCTGCCTGGCCCTGCCCCTGCCCTGCCCCTGCCCGGTGCCC
>BGNK01003611.1:54118-69027 GCA_003297005.1 Symbiodinium sp. clade A Y106
CCTGCCCCTGCTCCCCCTGCCCTTTGTCCCTGCCCCTGCCCTGCCCCTGCCCTGCCCCTGCCCCTTGCCTCTGCCCTCTTCACTGTGTTCAATTTACTTAAACCTCCGTTTGGGTGAATCGCTTCAATTTATTTTAAATGTGTTGGTTGATTTGCTTGATCCAATTTACTTAAACTGCTCTATTGTATGTAAAAAATTGCCAGTTTACTTGAACTGAGTTGTGGTCTTTCCTTCAATCCTGCCTTCCTTCTGCTCGTTAAACAGCAACCTGCGCTGGCGCACTTAGGCGTAAGCCTTCTAAAATTTAGGGTTTAGGGTTTAGGGTTTAGGGTTCAGGGTTTAGGGTTCCTTTAAGGGTT
Organism: Symbiodinium sp. clade A Y106; assembly: GCA_003297005.1. NCBI lineage: Eukaryota > Dinophyceae > Suessiales > Symbiodiniaceae > Symbiodinium > Symbiodinium sp. clade A. The sequence continues at coordinate 54,478 of BGNK01003611.1, forward strand.
CCCATACAGGATCTTTCCGGCTTTAGGGTTTAGAGGTCTACCTGAACCTACCAAAACCTACTTTTTGGGGGGGGGTCCCTATACATTCCATATTAAGGTTTATAATAACAAGAACCTACAACAAAGTAGGGTTTGGTGGTTTAAGGTAGGTTTAAGGGTCCTTTAAAAGGGAGCCCACAGGGGATCGATAGGGTTTCCTTCAAGGGGTCTCGGGGTTTAGGGGTGTAGGGTTTAGGGAGTTTATAGAAATTGTTAAGGGTTTGGGTGCCAATAAGTTTTGACCGAAAGTTTTGACCGAAACGTTTTGACCGAAAGTTTTGACCGAAACGTTTTGACCGAAACGTTTTGACAGGTTTTCCTTTTGAAACCACATTTTGGAAAATTGGCTGGGGGCCGGGGGCTGGAGCTGGGGGCTGGGGCTGGGGGCTGGGGCTGGCTGTTATCTTGTATTTGTACCTTCGACATCACCCGCGCAATTTAACCCCTACATTCTAAACCCTATTCGTCTTTCTTCTTCGGGTTACTTTTCTTTTTCAGCTTTATTTGTACATTTGGTATCACGCCTACCGTCTACCTCCTTAACCCTAAACACCTAAACACCGATCGTTTTGAANTACTTTTCTTTTTCAGCTTTATTTGTACATTTGGTATCACGCCTACCGTCTACCTCCTTAACCCTAAACACCTAAACACCGATCGTTTTGAACCCTAAACCCTAAACAGCTTCTGGCACCTTTGCTTCTTTTTACACCAGAAACGGTTTCTTGCACGTTATGACTGATATCACAGGCGTGGACCCCAGACCCTAAACCCTGAACTCTAAATCCTTTATCCGTTGAAATTTCGAGGGAGAATCATGGGAGGGGTCAGCTTCTGGTGGGGGGAACGGCGTTCTTGTATTTACTTGATTAACTTCACAGGCGTAGGGTCCAAGCTCTAAACCCTAAACCGTTTTCAAGACGTGATTTTCTTTGAAGTTACAACGAAAAACATAGGAACGCTTGCTTCTTTTTACACCGGAAATGGTTTCTTGCATTGTCACGACTGATATCACAGGCGTCGACCGCAGAGACGTCATTTTCTTTGAGTTTACAACGAAAAACATAGGCACGCTTGCTTCTTTTTACACCGGAAACGGTTTCTTGCACGTTATGACTGAAATCACAGGTGTGGACCCCAGACCCTAAACCCTGAACTCTAAACCCTTTTCGAGTTGTTATCCGTTGAACTTTCGAGGGAAAATCATGGGAGGGGTCAGCTGCTGGATATCACAGGCACCGGAAATGGTTTCTTGCATTTCCCGACTGATATCACAGGCGTGGACTCCAGTCGGTTGAAATTTCGAGGGAAAATCATGGGAGGGGTCAGCTTTTGGTCGGGAGAAACGGCGTTTTTGTCTTTATGTGATTAACTTCACAGACGTAGGGTCCAAGTTCTAAACCCTAAACCCTTTTCAAGACGTCATTTTCTTTGAATCTACAACGAAAAACATAGGAACGCTTGCTTCTTTTTGCACCGGAAATGGTTTCTTGCATTCTACGACTGATATCACAGGCGTAGACTCCAGACCCTAAACCCAAAACTCTAAACCCTTTTCGAGGTTGAAATTTCAGTGAAAAAAATGGGAGGGGTCAGCTTCTGGTCGGGGGAAACGGCGTTTTTGTATTTGTGTGATTAACTTCACAGACGTATTGTCCAAGCTCTAAACCCTAAACCCTTCTCAAGACGTCAATTTCTTTGACTTTACAACGAAAAACATAGGAACGCGTGCTTTTTTTACACTGGAAATGGTTTCTTGCATTCTACGACTGATATCACATGCGTAGACCCTAGACCCTAAACCCTGAACTCTAAACCCTTTTCGATTTGTTAGTCGTTGAAAGTTCGAGTGAAAATCATGGGAGGGGTTAGCTTCTGTTCGGGGGGAACGGCGTTTTTGTATTTATTTGATTAACTTCACAGGCATAGGGTCCAAGCTCTAAACCCTGAACCCTTTTCAAGACGTCATTTTCTTTGAATTTACAACAAAAAAATAGGCACGCTTGCTTCTTTTTACACCGGAAATCGTTTCTTGCATTTTTCGACTGCTATCACAGGCGTCGACTGCAGACCCTAAACCCTGAGAACTCTAAACCCTTTTCGATTTGTTAGTCGTTGAAATTTCGAGGGAAAATCATGGGAGGGGTTAGCTTCTGGTCGGGAGAAACGGCGTTTTTGTATTTATGTGATTAACTTCACAGGCCTAGGCTCGAAGCTCTAAGCCCTAAACCCTTTTCAAGACGTCATTTTGTTTGAATTTGCAACGAAAAGCATAGGAACGCGTGCTTTTTTTTACACCGGAAATGGTTTCTTGCATTCTACGACTGATATCACAGGCGTTGACCGCAGACCCTAAACCCTGAACTCTAAACCCTTTTCGAGTTGTTATCCGTTGAAATTTGCAGGGAAACATCATGGGAGGGGTCAGCTGCTGGTCGGGGGAAACGGCTTTTTTGATTTATTTCCTTAACTTCGCAGACGTAGGGTCTAAGCTCTAAACCCTAAACCCTTTTCAAGACGTCATTTTCTTTGAATTTACAACGAAAAACATAGGAACGCTTGCTTCTTTTTACACCGGAAACGGTTTCATGCATTTCACGACTGATATCACAGGAGTGGACCCCAGACCCTAAACCCAGAACTCTAAACCCTTTTATCCGTTGAAATTTCGAGTGAAAATCATGGGAGGGGTCAGCTTCTGGTTGGGGGAAACGGCGTTTTTGATTTATTTCGTTAACTTCACAGACGTAGGGTCCAAGTTCTAAACCCTAAACCCTTTTCAAAACGTCATTTTCCTTGAATTTACAACGAAAAACATAGGCACGCTTGCTTCTTTTTACACCGGAAACGGTTTCTTGCACATTATGACTGAAATCACAGGCGTGGACCCCAGACCCTAAACCCTGAACTCTAAACCCTTTTCGAGTTGTTATCCGTTGAAATTTCGAGGGAAAGTCATGGGAGGGGTCAGCTGCTGGTCGGGGGAAACGGCGTTTTTGTATTCATGTGATTAACTTCACAGGCCTGGGCTCGAAGCTCTAAACCCTAAACCCTCAACCTTAAACCCTAAACCCTAAGTACCTTCGACATCACCCGCGCAGTTTAACCCCTACACCCTCAACCCTATTCGTCTTTCTTCTTCGGGTTACTTTTCTTTTTCAGCTTTATTTGTACATTTGGTATCACGCCTACCGTCTACCTCCTTAACCCTAAACACCTAAACACCGATCGTTTTGAANTACTTTTCTTTTTCAGCTTTATTTGTACATTTGGTATCACGCCTACCGTCTACCTCCTTAACCCTAAACACCTAAACACCGATCGTTTTGAACCCTAAACCCTAAACAGCTTCTGGCACGCTTGCTTCCTTTTACACCGGAAACGGTTTCTTGCACGTTATGACTGATATCACAGGGTTTAAGGGCTTAGGCTGGGAGGGGGGTGAGGCTGGGGGAAGGGGCTTTAACCTCATTTTCTGAAGTTGGGTTTTGCGACTGGGGGCTGATTTGAATTTGGTTTTTTGTCATTAGAACCTGGTTGCGCTGAAATTGACGGTTTAGGGGGTTCAACGCCAGCAACGACAAGCAATTTCTACTTATTTCTTTCTTGAGGGTTTAGGGTTTAGGGTTTAGGGTTTAGTTTAGGGTTTAGGGTTGAGGGGTTGAGGGGTTGAGGGGTTTAGGGGTTTAAGGGTTTAGGGGTTTAGGGGTTTAGGGGTTTAGGGTTTAGGATTTTCAGAGTCTCCCGAGCCCCCTCTACTGAAGTTGCTCCCGGTTTTTGTCTAAGGGTTTGTAGGCTTTTGAGAGATTTGAGAGTTTTTTCGGATTTCAAGGTTTGTGAGGTTTTTGTTCAGGGGGTTTGGGGAATTTGGGCTTTATGGGTTTGCAGTATTCTTCAAAGTCAGGATTTAGGGTTTGGCCCCTGAGAAAACTACATGTTTAGGTTTCCTTGTTATGACTTCCTTGTGTATGTCCTTGAGAAAGTGGGTTTTGAAGAGGGTCCAGGAATACCTTAGGGCATTGCTCAGATCCTCATCTATAGTGCAAGGTACTCGCAACCCTAAACCCTACCAGCACCCCCCCCAACTACCCTCTATTATACCCTAAATACCCACGATTAAGGACCCTAAGGGCTCTGTTAAAGAGTACTTGGGGGGTGTTGGTAAACCCTAACCCTACGCCCCATGGAAGCCCAGAGACCCCCACAAACCCAAAACGCCAAACCCTAAACCCCCAAACCCCGAGACGCCTAGACCCCTTAAAAGGAAGCCCTATAGATCGCCATGTATTTTCATGAAAAGACATGACCCCATAAAAGGAAGCCCTATGGATCGCTCAGGGTTTGCTCAGCCCAGACCTCTGGAGGCTTGCACCAGGATCTTTCGCCTCACGGATTTCCACCCGAAGCTCCAATATCCCTTAATTAAGGAATACCTGTATCCCCAAACCCTACAAAATAGTAGGTTATGATCCCGTAATTGGAGGGTCTAACCCCTAAAATAGTAGGTTTTGGGATCCCCAGGTATACCTTGAATCATAGTAGGATCCCTAATATGATTTAAGGCATTTTCCTAAATATTAAGAGATATTGGAGCCTCTGGGCACCGCACTGCCCACTTGATTGGAGGTCTACCGCTGCCACCCGAGGCGGCTGCACCAGCGCCGACGTGGGTCTGAATAGTTAAGAGGTGGTAATATCCCCGGCCTTATTGCATGCTAGCCTATACCTGTATCCCCAAACCCTACAAAATAGTAGGTTATGACCCATTTATTAGAGGGTCTAACCCCTAAAACAGTAGGTTTTTGGATCCCCAGGTAGTGGTTTAGGGGCTTATATAGGGTTCAGGGTTATAGAAACATCCCCCTGAGTCTCTTTATGCTATCCACGAGTATATACCCCAAAGAATCCCAGCGCCCCTGCATTTAAGCCCTTGTGAAAGCCTGCACCTCCCATAAATCGCTTTACAACCCTACGAGACCCCATGAAGCCCTGTGAAACCCTATGAAACCCAGTCTCAAACAAACCCTAAGCCCTAAACCCCTAAACCGCCCGCAACCCCAAACCTCTCAGCCCTAAACCCTAAACCAAAAAACCCTACCTAGACCCTCAAAAAACAACTCAACCCTATGAACTCTAAAACCCAATATGATGTAAGGTATATTCCTTAACTAAGGGATATTGGAGTCCCCTAAACCCTAAACTCTATAGGTCCCTCATAGATCCCTTAAAGGAACCCTAGATATTCCTTAATTACTCCAAGGTTCACGGGACTTAGTAACTAGGGCTATAGATAAGGTAACCATACTTGTAAGCACTTATAACCCTACTTAAGGTACTTACAACCTAACTTACTAAGTCCCGTACACCCTAAACCCTATACATCCCTTTTGGATCCCTTAAAGGAACCCTTATAGATCCCTTTAAAGGAATCTTATAAGCCCGTATAGAACCCTTTCAAAGGAATCCTAGGTATTCCTCCAAGTGAGGGATCGTGGAGTCTCTCCTTATAGATGCCTTTAAGGAACCTTTTAAGGAACCCTTCTAAAGGAACCTTAACAGGATTCTATACGGGTTTATAGGGTTCCTTTAAAGGGATCTGTAAGGATTCCTTTAAGGGATCCAAAAGGGATCTATAGGGTTCCCTAATTTCTGGAGTCCGAGGAGTCACAAAGGGCCTCGGGATTCGCCCGCTGCTCCTCACTCAAAGGCAGCAGGCTGCGCTGGACCTTGGATAGGGCGCCTTAAGCCTAAGACCACTCTTCAAGATTTAGGGTTTTGGATTTAGGGTTTAGGATTTAGGGTTTGGGATTTATCGTTTGGGGTTTAAGGTTTAAGGTTTAGAGTTGAGGGTTTATGGTTTAAGGTTTAGGCCCTACATCCCTACAACCTAAGGCCTAAACGTTTAGGGTTTAGGGCCTGGGGTCAAGGAGGGCGCCGGCGGAACTCGTGGGTTTGGGGTGCAGGGTTTGGGACTTAGGGTTGAGGATTAAGGTTCTTGAGCCATGAACATGCCGATCCCCATATGGCAGTTTCCGAAAATTAGGGGTACCTTATTTAATACCCTAAATAGTAGGATGCTTATTATAAGGACCCACAAAATCAGGTACCCGTAGTTTGCGGAAACTCCCATATAGGAACCATAAACTCTAAAAGCACCATCAAACAAAGAAAGCCTAACCTCAAAACCCCAGACTCTAAACCCTGCGCCCCGTTTAGGGTCGAGGGGTTACCTGTATCCCCAAACCCTGCAAAATAGTAGGTCATGACCCCTGAATTAGAGGGTTGATTCCCTAAAACTTTAGGTTTTTGGATCTCTGGCATACCCAAAACCCTAAAACCCAAAACCCTAAAGATAACTTATCCCTTAAAGGAACCTTCATACTGAAACTGCCTCTTAGGGCTTGGACCCTATGGGCCCTATGAGCTCCCTTCAAAAGCGAAAACACCGGAGCTTTAGGGTTTGGGGTTTAGGGTTTAGGGTTTAGGGTTCTGAAGTACCGCACAGGGAACCCGAACCCAGAGACTCCAATAGCCCTTGATTCAGGAATATACACCGAAGGGTTCCTTAAAGGGCTCCTTCAAGGGATCTATTTATAAGGGTTCTACAAGGGAATTCAGGAATATCCATTAATTAAGGCATACCTAGGGTTCCTTTAAGGGATCTATCGGGTTTAGGGTTTAGGGTACTCCTATATCCCTTAATTAAGGAATATACCCTATAGTAGGATCCGTAATATGAAAAAAGTATATACCTTAATTAGGGGATATTGGAGTCTCTGGGAACCCTGAACCCTGTGCCCTGTGCTGGCCTTCTGAGAACTGTAGACGAAGGACACCTCATCAAAGCTGAGGCCTTGCACAAGTTCTGTTCGGGCTGCACCCCGAAACCCTAAACACCAAACCCTAAAACCCCCGAAATCCAAACCGCTGAACCCCTAAACCCCTAAACGCCTGAACGAGACAGGCTTATGCTGAGTATGTGAAAACTGCAAAATTATTTTTCACTGCGGGAAAATATTGTTCGGAGGACCTTTCGGTCGCACGATCAAACACAAGTTCTTGAACAAAGTGCTTGTGAAGCAGCCCGTGCTGTGTCTGCAAATGGGTTTAGGGTTTAGGGTTCAGCAGCTCTGGTCGAGCAGTATCTAGTCGAGTTCGCTATTTAGAACATTGAATAATTAATACCCACCCACCCAGAGAATCCCAAAACATTAAGAAATCAAAAGTTTTATCATTACCCTCAGCTTAGTTCAACACCTAAACCCTAGGCCTGAAACCTTGAAGCCGACACCCTAGGCTCTAAACCCTAAAGCCCAAACCCAAGAACGAAACCGTTACCACTGTTCGTTGTTTGTGCTTGCTTCTTTATCTTAGTCATTGGAAGACAAATGTTTTGAGCTATGAAGAGCTAAAGATTGGCAGAACATATTATACATTTCAGACAAAAACTACACAACAGACATCTGAGGCTGATTACTCCCCTACCCACCCTAGCTCCTTCTTCCGTGCCGACGAACATAGCATTGCTTGCTTGCCAACCATTCTTGTCGCTTGTTCTGTCGCANCTACACAACAGACATCTGAGGCTGATTACTCCCCTACCCACCCTAGCTCCTTCTTCCGTGCCGACGAACATAGCATTGCTTGCTTGCCAACCATTCTTGTCGCTTGTTCTGTCGCATAAAGAAGTAAGTACTAAACAACTGTTGAGCTACATATGGACGCTCGCTGATGATATTATTTTGGGGCAGGTGGGCAAGCATCACGAGCATCAGTGGTCCTCTGGGGGCGTGTTCCTTCGGGCTTTTAAAAGTGTGCAGAATGGGTTCTTTTAAAAGCCCAAAAGAACACGCCCCCAGAGGACCACTGATGCTCGTGATGCTCGCCCACCTGCCCCGAAGGGTGAGCATCACGAGCATCAGTGGTCGTTTGGGGGCATGTTCTTTTGGGCTTTTAAAAGAACTCAATCTGCACACTTTTAAAAGCCCAAAAGAACACGCCCCCAGAGGACCACTGATGCTCGTGATGCTTGCCCACCTGCCCCGAAATAATATCATCAGCGGGCGTCCATATGTAGCTCAACAGTTGTTTAGTATTTACTTCGTTATGCGACAGAACAAGCGACAAGAATGGTTGGCAAGCAAGCAATGCTATGTTCGTCGGCACGGAAGAAGGAGCTAGGGTGGGTAGGGGAGTAATCAGCCTCAGATGTCTGTTGTGTAGTTTCTGTCTGAAATGTATAATATGTTCTGCCAATCTTTAGCTCTTCATAGCTCAAAACATCTGTCTTCCAATGATTAAGATAAAGAAGCAAACACAAACAAGGTAGCTGGCTGACCTGCCGCCCTGCGTTTTGGCACATTCCGAAAACCCAAAAGTACTGTAATTTACGGCATTTCGGCTCCGAAGGGCTATTGTGGGAGGTTAGCGAAGTTAGCCAAAAAACAGACCATATCTCAAATGTAAGGAAGTGTGTAAGCAGCGCGCACTCTGTTTTCACACTGCGCTCGAGCCCCAGTTCGGCTGCACTCTGCGGGAATGGATGGAGTCTGATCTGGACGTTATCATGGTGGGCACATGGATGCTCTGCGGGAATGGATGGAGTCTGATCTGGACGTTATCATGGTCGGCACATGGATGCTCTGCGGGAATGGATGGAGTCTGATCTGGACTTTATCATGGTGGGCACATGGATGCTCTGCGGGAATGGATGGAGTCTGATCTGGACGTTATCATGGTGGGCACATGGATGCTCTGCGGGAATGGATGGAGTCTGATCTGGACGTTATCATGGTGGGCACATGGATGCTCTGCGGGAATGGATGGAGTCTGATCTGGACGTTATCATGGTGGGCACATGGATGCTCTGCGGGAATGGATGGGGTCTGATCTGGACGTTATCATGGTCGGCACATGGATGCTCTGCGAGAATGGATGGAGTCTGATCTGGACGTTATCATGGTCGGCACATGGATGCTCTGCGGGAATGGGTGGAGTCTGATCTGGACGTTATCATGGTCGGCACATGGATGCTCTGCGGGAATGGATGGAGTCTGATCTGGACTTTATCATGGGGGGCACATGGATTCTCTGCGGGAGTGGGTGGAGTCTGATGTGGGTGTTATCATGGTGGGCGCATGGACGCTTTTGGGGGTTGTGTNGATCTGGACGTTATCATGGTCGGCACATGGATGCTCTGCGGGAATGGATGGAGTCTGATCTGGACGTTATCATGGTTGGCACATGGATGCTCTGCGGGAATGGATGGAGTCTGATCTGGGCGTTATCATGGTCAGCACATGGATGCTCTGCGGGAATGGATGGAGTCTGATCTGGACGTTATCATGGTCGGCACATGGATGCTCTGCGAAAGTACAGAAACAGCAAGCGACGAATAACCCGTAAAAATGCAGGNGCACATGGATGCTCTGCGGGAATGGATGGAGTCTGATCTGGACGTTATCATGGTCGGCACATGGATGCTCTGCGAAAGTACAGAAACAGCAAGCGACGAATAACCCGTAAAAATGCAGGCGCAGCAACAAACAAACGACGAAACCCCTGTAAAAATGCAGTCAAAACGGCTTTTCGGATGCTCTGCGAAAGTACAGAAACAGCAACAAAAAAACGACGAATAACCCGTGAAAATGCAGTCGAAACGGCCCTTCCAGCATAAAACCGTCTAAAAAACAGCAAAACCTCGAGTTTTGGACCCGAAAAGAGCAAAATCGCAACGCAGGCAAAATCAGCAAAAAAGCAAGAACGAACAAGCACAACAGAGAAGAAATGCTCAAAAACTCGAGGAAAACGCACATCGTAGACCAAAACGTGGAAACCGCAAGCACGAACACATAGCCCAAAAGGGCGTCCGGGCGGCAACTCAGCCGGCTGGCACAAACAACGAACAGTGGTAACGGTTTCGTTCTTGGGTTTGGGCTTTAGGGTTTAGAGCCTAGGGTTTGGGCTTCAAGGTTTCAGGCCTAGGGTTTGGGTGTTGAACTAAGCTGAGGATAATGATAAAACTTTTTATTTCTTAATGTTTTGGGATTCTCTGGGTGGGTGGGTATTATTCAATGTTCTAAATAGCGAACTCGACTAGTTACTGCTCGACCAGAGCTGCTGAACCCTAAACCCTAAACTATTTCTCAAAGGAACCCCTTAAACCCTAAACCCCTAAGCCCTAAACCCTAGCTAAACCTTAAATCCCTAAACCCCTCAACCCCTAAACCCCTCAACCCCTCAACCCCTCAACCCCTAAACCCCTAAAACCCTAAACCCTAACCCCTAAACCCTAAACCCTAAACCCCTAAACCCTAAATTCCAAACCCTAAACCCTAAACCCCTAAACCCCTCAACCCCAAACCTATGAGGAGAAGGAGGCCCCTGCCTTGAGTTATGGCCCGGTCCAGACGGCCGCCATCTTTCTGGCTTGGCATCACCACATCTCTGAGAAGTTGAAGGCCTACATCCTTAGAGCCTTAGAGTCTGTAGGGGCGAAGGCCTTGGGAAGTTGAAGGCCTAAATCCTTAGAGTTTGTAGGGGCTAAGGATTTTGAAGTTGAAGGCCTAAATCCGTAGAGCCTTCGAGTTTCTGGGGTTACGGGTTCTTTTGGCCTAAATCCTTGGAGTGTACTTTGTCATAGTTGGGTAACATTTTACATTTTTATGGGTACTTAAAGCCAAAAAAGAATAAAAATTTAAATTTTAATCCTATCCCAACCATGAACTAGTATAGGGTTAAGGCTTAGGGTTTCGGGTTTAAGGCTTTTCGTAGGGTTTCGGGGAATTTCAGCAAAGAAGGGCAGCAAACGACTCCGAATCGTAAGAACCCCGCAAAGAAGGGTTCCGGCGTCAACAACCTCGCTTTTTTGTATGATTAGGGCGTTTCCCTAAACCCTAAACCCTAAAACCCTAAACCCTTTTGAGGTGGCGACAGCTTGGGATGGGTCCGAAGTTCAGGGCTAAGAGCTAGGGTTTTGTCGGGTCAGGCGAAGTCTGACATTTTACAGCTGGTTTACTTGAAGGATCATGGGACTTAGTAGGGTTACGGACAAGGTAACTATACTTGCAATGAGCCATAGCCCTGGTGAAGGTACTGAAAACTGTGCTTGTTAGATTCCATGAACCTCCCAGGAGGGGGAAGCTTTGCTGGGAATCCGCAGTTGCAGCTCCGGGCTTTAAAAGGGTGCTATGAGGGTCTCGATGGGGCTCTGCAAGAGCAGTTTCAAGGATTCTGTAAGGTTTCCTGCAAAGGGCGCAATACCGGGAAACAGAAGTGGTTAGAGTTTAAGGAAACCTTGTGCTTTTGTGGTTTTCTCTCCGTGGCAGCCTCCAACTCACGATGTGGAGTCTTCGTCGGCTCTAAACCCCAAACCTTCAAACCCTGAGACGGCTTCGGGTTTCAGGATTTGGGTTCACAGACCTTCCAAAATCCCTTGAGTCAGGAGTATACCTTAAATTAAGAGTGAAATCAGCGTGGTTTTACTGTTAGTGCTTGATTAAAAGTCGTATTTGATCTTACATGTTACATGGAACAGTCTTATGGTATAAACCATGCAGTGTGAACATGGGCCTGCAATGTTTCCGGTTCTGTAAATTGAAGTAGGATCTAAGGGATTTTGGAAGGTCTGTTTTCCGGGTCGAGCCATCCAACTCGGGCCTTCGTATTGCATACCTTAGACTACCATAGCCTAAGGGTTTAGAGTTTTTTGTAAGCTCTCACTAATATAAAAGTTCAAAAGTTTAACGGGACCCTTAAACCAAGTAGGTTTTGGTAGGTCGAGGTAGGTGTCACCATCATTATTAACAGTATTTCGTAGAGTCCCTGGGCAATCATCCTAGAATTCACTCCAAAAGCCTGTTCACGCTAGTATCCTGCAGAATGATGCCGGAAGATCATCCAAAAACCTTTCGAAATTCGTATGACTATCAGTGCTTATATATTCGTCGGGTTTCAGGTGAAGCAGGAGTCGGACAAACGATGGCGTGTGAAGCTGACGTTGCACTCAGACCTCACCGGCAAGTTCGAGTGCTTCTCAGACTTGATCGGCGAAGGTGCAGCGCAAGAGCAGCGAGATGTCATTCTTCAACATGTCAGGCGCAAAGCAGTCGGTTCACCAAATGTCGTGAGAGTCATCAACCAGCTTCGGTATGTGTGAGCCTTCTTTGAACCCTCGCATAGCTCTTGCATCGCGTTGTCGTAGCCCAGAACCTGTACGCCGTACCCAAACCCTCAATGCTAGCTACAGCCGAAACACTTCCTAAAGGTTCATGGGACTTGGTAGCTGGAGTTGTAAGTAAGGTACCTATGCTTACGTATACGTAATTTTACACAGTAGAGCTACTTATAACTGTACTTACTAAGTCCCCTGAACTTCCAAGTACATGCCCTCAACCCCTGACAACTGTGAGGCCAGGGCTTGGGCCAGCAAGCCCAAAGGTCAACAAGGCGGTGGAAGAGCTCGTCCCCGGCTTTGAGCGTCCCAAGCCGCTGAATTTTGTGGGGCTGCTGAAGCTGGCTGCTGCTTATGGCTTCAAGCCATCCGAAGCAGCGGACGCCGCGCAGACGTTGTATGTCAAGGGCTTCATCAGTTATCCGCGCACCGAGTCGAGTGTTTTTTCAGATGATGAGGAGGCGAAATTAGAGGACATCGTCCAAGACATTGCCAACGCAGACTTGACATGGGTTTGCAATGAAGGCGCACACATTCAAAGATATGCCGGGAAGCTTCCCAGTGGCAACGAAAACATTCGATTTCCCTGATGGTCTTATAGAGCAGCCTATGAGGCCATCATAACTTCTGGCACCCATACCGTTGAGCTCTCGAAGCAGTAAAAAACCCACCACTTGGAGCAACATGGGACTTGGTAAGTAAGGTTATAAATACCCTAATTGAGGCAAAGGGTAACTATCAGTAGTTACCCCTATAAACCATACATCCTAAACCCTGAACCCCGAAACCCTAAAGCCTACAGTAGAAGCCAGAAAGTTGGAACATCATTATCCTCATGCCCTTATTGTAAAGTATAAGGGATCCTAGCACTAATCCTCCTACATCCATGTTCCAACTTTCTGGGGTTCACTGTAATTACAAAGTCCCAGGCTATTGGCCCAGGACAGCCTCAAGAAGCCTCGCCGGGGATTTTTGGCCACAGGAGACCCTGTACCCGAAGACTCCAATGTCCCTTCAACTACAATATTCCTAAAATCGTATTAGGGATCCTACTGTGATTTAAGGTATATTCCCTAATTAAGGGATATTGGAGTCTCTGTGATCTTCATAGCCTTACAGGATCCCTGACATGAAACCTTTCAGGAATCCTCAAGGAACACTTCAAGGAACCTTCAAGCCACAGGAGACCATGAACCGATCACACCGCTGCTGCGGTGCGATCACGCTTGCGGCCGGCTGGACAACCGGGGTAGGGAGAAGCTTGGATTCGCTTTCGTAGCTTCTTTTTTGAGCGTTTTGCAAGTCTGTGTTAAGGAGTTTAGTTTATAAGAGTTTGATAGGGGGGGTGTTTTGGGTTTCGAGTTCGTAGGATTTGGGGATGAACCTCAACACTCCGTTCCCCGCCTGCCCGTTATGTAACGTGTCATTTTCAGTCGGATTTCTCCCAGGAATGAGCTCTAGACTCTAAACCCTAAACCCTACCAAGGAGGGATCTCTACGACTTGATCCTGCGATACTTCTTGGCGTCCCTGTCTCCGGACTGCGTAATGCAGGCGAAGACTGTCACTATCGGTTTTGCGGACATCGAGGTTCCCTTTGGTGGTCAGTTCCGTGTGCAGCACCGAACGCAGGCGGGAAGCCTTCCTTAAGACCCCTATACCTCTAAAGCCCTGCATCCGCGAAGCCCTACCCAGAGAGCCCAATACCCCTAAAGCCCTGGCAATAAGACCCTGCAGCGGCTTAGGGGTTTATAGAAATTGTTAAGGGTCTGGGTGCCAGTAAGTTTTGACCGAAAGTTTTGACCGAAACGTTTTGACCGAAAGTTTTGACCGAAACGTCTTGACCGAAAGTTTTGACCGAAAGTTTTGACCGAAACGTTTTGACCGAAAGTTTTGACCGAAAGTTTTGACCCAAACCTTTGATAGGTTTTCCTTTTGAAACCACATTTTGGAAAATTGNGGAACTGGTTTCTTGCATTTCACGACTGATATCATCGGCGTCGACCACACACCTTAAACCCTGTATCTGTTGAAATTTCGAGGTAAAAGCATGAAGAGATCAGCTTCTGGGCGGGGGAATCGGCGTTCTTCATTTATTTGATTAACTTCACAGACGTAGAATCCAAGCTCTAAACCCTAACCCCCTTTCAAGACGTTTTTTTGAACTTGCAACGGAAAACATAGGAACGCTTGCCATTTTTTTCATCGGAAATAGTTTCTTGCATGTCGCGACTGAGATCGCAGGCGTCGACCACAGACCCTAAATCCGGAACTCTAAACCCTTTTCGATTTGTTTTCTCTTGAAATTTCGAGTGAAAATCATGAGAGGGGTCAGTTTCT
>BGNK01003612.1:357-18575 GCA_003297005.1 Symbiodinium sp. clade A Y106
TTATTTGTCTTTATTTGTCTTTAATTTGTCTTTATTTGTCAAAATTTGCCGATCCTGTCGAACAAGCCCTGTAGATCTAATCCCTGTTGTTCTGGTTCGGTGCAAACGGCCAATGAAAGTAGTACCAAATTCAAACCGAACAACGAAGTTGCAATAATCGGTAACATTCAGTAGCATTAAGTTCATGAGCAACTACATAACTACTACAACTGTCGAATCACCAACAGCACGAAAAGCAAAGAACACAACTTCCCGCAAGCATCTGAAAGTCAAACAACACTCAGCCAGCCCAGCCACAACTCCCAAGCTCCATCTCGCTGTCGTAGCCACAAGTCCTCGACACCGCTTGGATGAAGGCGCGATAACATTCTATGAGGTGTGGAGTGCATCTGATGGTCTCGTAGTGTCATAAGTCCGGCCCTTGTAGACTTGTAGACGTTCAGCATTACCATGCGCCTTGCTTTCCCTTTCCCCCNAGGCGGGTCGACAAATTCTGTGAGGGTTGGGGTTGTTTTGGTATTTTGGGTGGGTATAAAGCCCCGCCCTTTTTGCCTTTTTATGTTTTCGATTTCCCCCCGCCCTTTTTTCCCCTTCCCCCCCCCCCCCCCCGGACCCCCGCCAACACAAAAACAATCAGCGGTGGCAGAGGAGCCACGCATGGCGACACTCAATGTAGGTGGAGGTTCCCAATCTGTGCCGGTCACACAAATACATCGGGTCTGTCTTTGGTGCGAGGCTGCCGACCTGCACGTCTGCTTTGGAGCTCTCCTTTAGAGCATGCGGCTGAACCTCGATGAAAGACTCCCTATGCTCCTGGGAACAGAGCCGCCAGTGGCCGTCATCCCAGTAGCGATCGGTAAATTCTTTGACCTCGTCTTCGGGATCGGAGTCAGTCTTTGAGTTCAGGTTTGTGAAGCAGGCTTGAGCACAAGGCGTTCCGGGGTCCAGGGATAGGGCTCCAATATAGGGGCCTGGGCTCAGGGCTTAGGTTTTCGGAAAGGAGACTGTTTCGGGTGAGGCTAAGGTGAGGGCTTGTGCATGCGCAGACATCGGCTCTGGCCTCTCGAATCAGAAGAATCAGATGGGGTCTGCTTTGCATGAGGGCTCCGTTTGCGGGTGCCATTTCCCAGCACTGTGGCGATGACCGCCGACCGCACTTTAGAGCCAACGCTGACCCACCCTTCCATGTCTCTTCGGAGGTCATGGCCTCAACCCCACAACACACCAATGTCGTAACACGAACGATGAGCACCACAAAAGGCCTAAACCCAACACGCTACGTAATTACTATATAACACGTAAGTCCGAATGTCATTCAGGATCGTATGCATTCCGAGAAGCGCCTAAGCACCTCCCACCGAGTCCGGCAACCTCACAGTTCAAAGCCGAGACGGCGTCGTGCTTTCCTATTTTAATAAGAACACTAGCCACTGACTTCGGCAAACTTGGCCGCACGTCCGTGCCCGAAACCTTTCAGAACCCTAACCCCCAAGACCCTGGCCCTGAACTCACAAAACGGTCTACTCCATTGAACCTGGATACCAAAATCCAACATGCCGTGTTTTCACTGGCTTCGGCGGTACCCGCGAATCCGTGTGACATCCGTTTTGGACCCGTGTGAACTGCCAGCAGCCCGCAAAGCGTGAGATCTACAGTTTAGGGAATACCGTACCTGAAGCTGAAGTCCTATAAGTTCTGTAACACTACCCCGCATTACACACCCTCAGTCAACCTAAACCACAAGCTGCTGAAGGCTAACAAACCCGCCTACAAGTACATACCCATATGCAAGCCCTTAGACTCCCTAAGATCACCGCTGCACCTTAAAACCCTGAGGCACCAAACCTCAAACATAAACCTTTCATTCCCTCGATCCGTGAACACGCGCTAAACTCGTAGAGCCCCGGCCTTCTCAGCCAAACCCGAGGGCGCCAGGAACTTTCGCTCGACTTCCACGAGCGTGGTGCCCATTCCCAGCAGGAGGAGCAAAGGAGCTCTGTGTTTCATGGCATCTCCAAGGAAGTCCAGGCTTGCGGCTTCCAAGGCTCAAATTTGGGTGGCAGGGTACCGAGAGAGGATTTCGATTGTGTGATCGGAGATTGCATCGTGGCTGAAGGCTTTGCTCAAGGTACTGCACATGCCTTGGACTCGCAAAATGTAACGTCGCATCCGAGGAACTGATGACAAGAGTCGCAATGGTAGATGGCATTTCGCTTCAACCGCCTGTTGGGCCTACGTGATTAGTTCAAATATTCTTTCGCCTCTGCATCAAGCCACCTGCGCTACCGGCTCGAGCCGAGAAGGAGCTTTGGTCTTCTCGCGGCCGAGCATGGTTTGCAGAAACACGGAGTCCGAAGCCCAATACGCTTTCCTCACAGCCTCAACTTGGACATCAATCGAGTCAGGAGCACGTGTTGAGAGTGGCAAAGCCCTCCTCTGTAATCCAAGGATTCCTGGCGAGGGCTTTTGGCCGGAGGCCAGGCAAAGATCAATCTCTGAACACGAAACCGCTCCACCCTCTTCACCTCTCAACTGTGCTCCGGAAGGGATCTTGGATCGGCTCTCGTGGACTGCATAGAGCCTGAGGTTCTGTGCTGATGGGGCTCTGGCCCAACATTGCTACTAAACTTAGGGGTTTGGAAGGAGAGTGTCAGCATGTCGTCCGAAGCTTCCAACTGACCTGTGCGAGGAGGGATACGGTAGTGTGAACCACTTCATCTCTGAGTGGCACAACATGTGGCAACTTGATTCCCTCGCCAAGGCGCTGGAGCTTATACCGATCGCGGCAGCCGTGCCACACCTTCAAAGGAAGAGGCATGTGGATGATTTGGTTCCATCCCTGCGTGGCTTCAGGCGTAGAATTCGAGAGCTTCGGGAAAAAGCTTCACATGCAACGCTTGAGGATGATCCTCCGACAGAACAGGCTCTCTTCACGGAGACTCTAATTACGCGATCTTCGAACCCAAGAGTCTCCCCACATTCCGAAAAGCCGACTATAAATTAATAAAGGCCCGAAGAATTAAACCATTCCCCCACATTATCAGCCTGGTGCTCGTCATTCATCATGCGAAGGAGGTGCGTCCCGACCTGGCTCCAAGTGTATGGCAGAATCCGAAAGCCAGAAGCAAGTTCACGTTGCCCTCTCGTAAGAATCCCCAGATGCTTCTCGCCCAGGCTCCGCGGAGCCCAAATCCTGCCGCTTGGATCTTAGTTTACCTAAACTTGCAAACCAAAGTCCAATAACAAGCTACCAAGCCCTGCCTTGCACCCCGCGCAATGTAAAGAGAGAGAGAGAGAGAGAAAGAGAGAGAGAGAGACGGACGCACACACACACACACACAGACACAAACATTGATATAAGGACACAGGGAGACACGCCAGGGCAGGCTTGAAGCGTTTGCCTCATGATCGCAGATGGACTGCAGAATCGGCTTCGACACGGGCCTGTCGGTCTCCCGTCCCGAAAATAGCATTGCAAGCACAATACTGCTACTCCTAGTGCTACTCCTACTGCTCCTCCTACTGCTACTCCTACTGCTACTCCTACTACTCCTACTGCTCCTACTGCTCCTACTCCTCCTACGACTCCTACTACTCCTACTGTTGCTGCTACTGCCACTAGTACTACTACTACTACTACTACTACTACGACGGCTACTACGGCTACTGCGGCTAATACGACTCTACCACTCACGCGCTCTAGCACTACTACAACTACAACCACAACCACTACTAGCATAGCTACTACTACTACTTCTTCTACTACTACTAACTACAGCAGCTACAACAACACCAACCACTACTACCACTTCTACTAATACCAGTACTAGTACAAGTACTACGACTACTACGGCTTCTTCTACTACGACTACTACGACTACTACTACTACTACTACTACTACTACTACTACTACTACTACTACTAGTACCACTATTTTTACTACTACCGCTACTACTACTACTACTATTACTACTACTACTACTACTGCTACTACTACTACTACTGCTACTACTACTACTACTGCTACTACTACTACTACTACTACCAACTACGCTTGTCATATCAACTACCAAGTACTAACTACTAACTACTAGATACTAATTACTGAGTACTGACTAATCACTAACTACGACCTACTACCTACTACTAACTACGAACTACTGATAACTACTACTACTGCTACTACTACTACTACTACAACTACTACTACTACTGCTGCTACCACTACTACTGCTAACACGACGAAGTGACTACTACTGCTACTGCTCGTACTACGTACCACTACCACTACCACTAGCACTAAAACTAGCACTAGCACTAGCACTACGACGACGACTTCTACTATCACGAGTAGTACCAGTAGTAGTAGCAGAAGACGCAGTAGTTGTAGCAGTCGCAGTCGCAGTAGTAGCGGTAACAGCAGCAGCAGGAGCAGGAGCAGGAGCAGGAGCAGGAGCAGGAGCAGGAGCAGTAGTAGTAGTAGTAGTAGTAGTAGTAGTAGTAGTAGTAGTACTGGTAGTAGAAGTCATCGTCGATAATGATATCATCATGATACTGATGAGGATGCTGTTGATGATGAGGATGTTGGTGATGATGATGTGATGGTGATGACCATGATGCTGATGCTGATGCTGATGATTTGGAGGATGGTGTTGATGACGAGGAGTCTGCGGCTGATACAGCTGCTGATTACGATCGCTGATGAAGATGGTGGTGGTATTGACGATGACAACGCTGCAGATGCTGAAGACTACGCTGCTCATGTTGTGGCTGGTGCTGAGTCTGATGAGAATGGTGCCGACAATACTTCGGAATCTGCATTTCGAAACTCGGGCTTCGACAGGGTTCGACTAAGCTGGACCGAGCTTGGGTGCTGGGAAGCCCAACCGCCAAAGCGCTCGAACATCGCAACAGCCTGAAGGGCTACAACCCGGCTGTGTTCGGACCATATTCTGGAATCGCGCAACCCAGATTTGTATTCGAGTAGCACCAGGATTTCGGGACCCGGCCCATTGGCGATGTTGACGACGTATCGTCCCTCTCCCAAAGTGGCCTCGAAGAGAAAAGCGTTTGCGGTTTAGGGCATGCTGTCCGCAAATTCCGAATCCAAACTGGCCGGCGAATCTGTAAGGGATTTCAAAAACTACCCTCGACGTTTTTATGGGTTTTTGCCGGAATGCCGTTCAAATCGGACTGTAGGCAAGGTGCCGGGCTAAGAGCTGAAAGTCAAAACGCGGACTGCAGCGTCATCTTTCTGTTTTGGGACACAGCCTAGACCATGAGCTCCAACTGAAGTACTGTCTGCATTTGGAGTTTAGCATCATCACTAGCTCACTAGCTCTCTCCCTCCCAAACGCTTCAGGGTTCGCAAGTTTAGGACTTGGCACCTTTAGGCTTGTTTGAGTGACCTGGCCTTGGAAGAACCCCAAAAGCGCACGCAAAGGCTGCGGGATTCAAGATTTTGGGGTTTTGGATCGAAAAACAGGCACGGTGTTTGGAAATCGGTTGCACAACACAGTCTGCAAGCATTCCGCCACTGTGAAGACCCAAACCCTCCAAAATAAGCCCAGAACCACATTCGCAGCGCTCAGCATGCCATCGACTAAGCGGATCTCCACCTTGTCTTCGACCTGAATTACGGGTAGGTCGGGTGGCTTGGCATTACATAAGCATGTGCATGCATGACAGATATGCATATGAAAACTAACAAATAGATACATAATACACACCGTTTTGCATATTTGTATAGGTGTATACGTACATCTGTGTGTGTATACATACGTATACACTCATGTGCATGTATGTAAGCATGCATGTATGTATGATCCAACATGCATGCATGCGTGCATGCATGTTTGCATGTATGTGCATATCTACATAGGTTTCCAGCGCTATAATACCCTCACGGCCCCGGCGGGTTTTGGTACCACATGTGTGTATACCTATGTATGTATGTGCGCTGCCGCCGAGCCAGATTTCACTGCGATTGAAAGCTGAGAACGCCAAGAACCAGGCCAAATTGGGCCGAGAGAGGCCAAGCCAAGCCTGTACACAGAATCCCTTGTCTGAAAGCACCCTTGTCGAACCGAAGCCTGTGTCTAGCAGAAACGCAAGTCGTGCAAAACCTTCTGCCTGACCCCAATAAGTGGGAGCGCTTAAGGATACACATGCGGATACAGATGTGCATCTGTATATATACATATATACCAAATATACATACATATAGAGACACATTTTCTGTTTACATGACGCACTAGTACTGTGCTATATATTTTTTGTGTATATCTACACACATCTGCACATATGTATATATACATAATATGTTACCCCCCATGTGCCCACATTTCAGTTCCGCTTCAAGAACCATCTCTCTCATGCTTTAGCCCCTCCTGCCCATGCAGCTTTCTTTTCGACTGTCTCCAGCCGAAAGAGTCGCCCGAAGCCATGAAACCCAGCCATGAAACCTATTCTAAGTACACCAACAGATCATATTCTAAGTGCACAAACAGATAATCTTTCAGTGTGGCCAGTGAACCATCATCCCGAAGCCCGAAGTCAGGCGGCACAGCTATCCTACTCCTCAAAATCCCTAAAGTTCCTGGAAGCCGAGGTATGAACGTTTTGCTCCTTGAGGTAGCCAGCTACGAGGTCTTTAAGCCTTGGCGGGAAGCAACACAACTAATTCCATGAGTTTGGAATTTGTTGGTTGGAGCCCGGGTTGAAAAGGTGCAGTTCGGGTTGACAAGCTTGGCGAAGACTACTGTACCGACTAGCATTCAGATTCGAGTTTAAGTCTACGCTTTGTGAGGTGGTTCAGGATGACTACCGGTTCTGTTGGGACCGACTGCCAGATTGCAGAATCATTTTGATAGCCTTCCAGTAGTGTAGTGGCAACAGCAGTATCAGTAGAAGCAACAGCAATAGCAGCATGTAGCAGCAGTAGCAGGCAGCAGGAGTCGTAGTAGTAGCAGTAGCAGGCAGCAGTAGTAGTAGTAGGAGGCACCCCCCCTACCAACTACACTTGCTCTTAGCCACATTAAGACAACATCCACTGTACTCGGTATTTACAGCCCTTTCGTCATGTAGGATCATCTTATGAAGTCTCAAAATCAACTTGTCGAGATTGCAAACTCGAGCTTCGGATTTTGGACTTGCTTTTTGGGTGGGTTGGGGGGAGGGAGGGGGTGATGACGACCTTGTTACGCAAACACCTCGAACAATATCTTCAGAAGAGCCGTTTCATTCGACATCTGCAGAACTTTCGTGATGTGGGACCATCGTATAGCGTCACCAAACCTAATTACTTCTGGACGTTGCGAACTCGACCTTGGGATTTCGGAGGGCTTTCGGCAAAAACTCGAAATTGGTTGGGGGGAAGCTTTTTCGGGGATGATCACGACACTGTTTCGTGGACACCCCGAGCAATATCTCCACACCCTAGCGCGCACATGCCACACACCCCTTCAAAAACAAACCCTCCTACGCCGAGGTCTGGGCTTTAGGGGTGTTGGCGAACCCCTCCCACGTACAGCTGGCAGCTTTGGTTTTGATGTTTGCAAGATGTTGCACTTCAGGGTTTAGGAGTGTTAAAACCTTCTTGGCAGCACCTGTGTTTGGCACGGTATTTACAGCGTTTGCGTACTATTCGACGACCTGAGGTTTAGTAGATTCTTCCACGTCGAGTTTGCAACTCCACCCGAGCCTCTGCAACTTCACCGGCTGTGACAGTTAAGGCAAGTGAGCCTCGGCAACTTCTGCAGCTGTCACAGATAAGGGGCCTGAGCCCCTGCATCTTCTGCAACTGTCATTTTCGTTGATGATGATGACGATGATGATGATGGGTTAAGGCGCCAGGCGGTTGGTAGCGGGGGCGGGNGGCGTGGCTAGTAGTAGTAGTAGTAGTAGTAGTAGCAGGAGTAGTAGTAGTAGTAGTAGTAGTAGTAGTAGTATCAGTAGTAGCAGTGGTAGTAGTGGTAGTAGTAGTAGTCGTCGTCGTAGTCGTGGTAGTAGTGGTAGTAGTGGTAGTAGTAGTAGTAGTAGTAGCAGGAGTAGTAGTAGTAGTAGTCGCAGCAGCAGCAGCAGGAGTGGTAGTGGTCTTAGTAATAGATGTAGCAGTAGCAGCAGCAGTAGCAGCAGCAGTAGCAGTAGCAGTAGCGATAGCGGTAGCGGTAGCAGTAGCAGTAGAAGTAGGAGTAGGAGTAGGACTAGTAGCAGTAGCAGTAGCAGTAGCAGGAGCAGGAGCAGGAGCAGGAGCAGGAGCAGGAGCAGCGGCAGTGGCAGTAGCAGTAGCAGTAGCAGTAGTAGTAGTAGTAGTACTAGTTCTACTAGTAGTACTAGTAGTAGTAGTAGTAGTAGTAGTAGTAGTAGTAATGGCAGTAGTATGCGTGTAGTAGGTAGTAGCAGTAGCCGTGCCCGTAGCCTAGCCGTAGCCGTAGCAGTAGCAGCAGGAGCAGGAGTAGTAGCAGTAGTAGTAGTAGTAGTAGTAGTAGTCGTAGTAGTAGTAGTAGTAGTGGTAGTAGTAGTAGTAGTAGTAGAAGTAGTACTAGTACTAGTACTAGTACTACTTCTAGTACTAGTACTAGTACTAGTACTAGTACTAGTACTAGTACGGGTAGTAGCAGTAGTAGTAGTAGTAGTAGTAGTAGTAGTAGTAGTGGTGGTAGTAGTGGTGGTAGTTGTAGTGGTGGTAGTTGTAGCGGTGGTGGTAGTGGTAGCGGTAGTGGTAGTGGTACGAGTAGCATAAGCAGCAGCAGCAGCAGCAGCCGCCGCTTATCGTTTTACTCTCGGCAAGATCGAGAGCAACATAGTCACATTCTAATCTTGCACTTCCTCTCCTCTAGTACAAACACCACCCTGTTGAGATTGAGGTCACGAGTTCGTCCCTCTGAGCTGCTTGCTCTTGTGACTCCGCCTTTTCCTCGCCATACCTGGCGCTGTCGTTAGCATGCCCGCATCTCTCTGTGTTTGCTGAGGCGCCTCGGGTTTAAGGTGGGTTAGGAATTTTAGGGGCTTCACGGTTCAATATGAAGGGGGCTCGGGCTTCGAGGCCTGACCTTGAGCTTCGGACGAAGAGGCTGTCTGGAACACCGCTGAAGCTTCAAGCTTCCCGACACCGACTGGCAAGGAGTATGAAGGCCCTGCTGAAGGTCCTAGCTGAAGGCATTTACCGGGATCCTACCCATGATTGGGGTTTATGCCTTTGGGCACGCTTTGTGGGTTTAGGGATGGTGGACGGCATGAACAGCCACCGACAGTCGAACAACAAAAGCCGGAAGGAAGAAGGTTCGGGTTTCGGGTGTCCTAAAGGTTTGGGCTTTGGAACTCCGCCGCATTATAAAATCTAGTAGGAGTCTGACGTGAAGTCTGCTGCAGGCTTCGTTTTGATACAAATCCTCTCCGAGTCTCTCCGACACGACACAATACGACACATACACACACATTCGGACTTGCTTTGACAGAGGCTTCTATAGGTGCCGGGTGCCGTTTGAGCCAGGGCGTGACTGGAGCAGACCGCGGAAAGTTCAGACCGCGAGAATCCGAAACCGAAACCCGAAGCCCCGCAATCGGCTGCTCGAGCTCCTGTGAGCAAGTGGAAGCTTTGGCATGGAGTCCTCTGCTTGGACAGCCCTGGACCTAATCCAGGATGCAGAGTCTCGGCTTCTCTGAGACCCAAATCCATGCACAGGTTCACATGAGCTGCATGAACAAGTCTGGGCCCCCGTAGCTGCTATGCACCTGGTCGGCTAGCGCGAGACAAGGCCAGGGCTGCGGGTGAAGGCTTGGAAAGATTTTGGGTATTAGGATTGTTGTGTTGAGGCTTTTGGTGGGACGTACATGGGAACTTTGAGAGGTGTGCGATTGAAGGCTTAAGCAAGGTCTGGGGCTTGCTGGGTCTTCTCTCTGGCGGGATTGTCCCGCTTAAGCTTAACTGAGGTCCTTCGGCACCCAGTACCTACAAAGAAGCTGAACTAAGCCACTGCAGAAACTGAAGTGCAAACGCAAATCCGAAGCTCAACATTCTTCAAAGCACCGAGGAGAAAGGACAGCCTAAGTTACAGCGGTGCCCACAACATCGCAAAAGTGGACATGGGCTATATAGGATGATTCATGTACACTCATGGCAAACCTCTGAACATCACATCTGTAGGGTCTCAGGTTTCGGGTCACCAAAAACGCAACAGCAGCAATACAAATGTATGCCTTATCAAGGATTCGCTTTGCCGCCGCTACGTGCTCAAAATCGACGGAGGAGTTTTCCTGGCTCGCAGCTGTGGCGGCATGCTGGATATTATAGTGCAACTATGCAAACTATGCATGCTGATGACTTTCGACGAGGTGCTCTGCCCCACCGCTAGCTGCTCCGATTCGAAGCTTCGGGTGTGCATGCTTGTACCAAGAAAGCAAGTCTACATGGTATAATCCCACAACTCGACAGTGGAGAAACACACTCGAAATCCAGATGAGGTGTACACATCTTAGTTCGAAGTTAGGTCACGCTTGCACAAAGTCCGGGCCACTGCAGGTTTGGCACTTAGTAGGACGTAGCAGCTTGAAGCTACTGCTTTTCGAAGGTTTCGGTTTGAGGCTAGGGTTCAGAATTCCAGGTATGGAACAGGCTTTTGGAGTTCAGGGAACTCGCTTGATGTATCAATGAGACTATGCCGGGTTTCGGGATAGAGCGTGCTGTAGCTATGCCAATGTCTTAGAGTCTAGTCGAGGCTGCTTGCTAAAGCTGTGAGGCTCGAGTACCGTTAAAAGCTGCACGGTTTTTTAACGAACCTCATGGTACGCGGCCTCTGTTCTGATTTTAGGATGCCTCTGTCGTCGACCCAGCATTAAAGCCTTGAGCTGCTTCCTCAATCCTGCATTGTTTTAGGACAGTCGCACTTTTTGCAAATGTGCGGCTGAAGGGGATGGTAACTTGTAACAAACCCCACCTCGCCGAAGAATGAACTCACTTTTGCATCCGAACCCAGAAGTTAAAGCTCTAATGTCGGAACTCTCGACCCCAAACGCCAGACACAAAGCGTTCCTCGAAAGCTTTGGTCACCACCTCGTCGGAAAAGGCGTAGGTGAACTTCGGCGCCTGCCATTTCATGATGGAACCAGTTATAGAGCTGTAGGGAGCTTCTCATCTCGATGTCTTATACGCTCTGGGGTGCCAGTTGAAGGCTTCTTCTGGAATTGCTTCCCTTCAGGTCGAGGGGTGATGGCTGCAGCTTCCTGCAAGCACGATTACCCCACACGCCAAAAGGTCGTAGCGGCCGCAAGGGCGTTAGCCGATATTGCGTTTGTCCCTGGTTTTGCTGCCGGGATTGAGCATGTGTGCATGTAACGAATAGGAGCCACCCACTCGCAAGAAATCATATATCCTGATTCAGCCGGCCACAGCAGCACACGCAACTACGCAAACCCCCCAATGCTACATCCTCGTGCTGTCCTCCAGGCAGCCGCTTTCAAAGAATGCTTCTTGCGCCTGCTGGCGAAAGGTTTAGGTTGTTCAACGCAGTCAGATTTCGGAAGCAAGAGGATTTGGACTTTGTGGGTTTGAGTTCAGGGTCTGGGACTTCGACTTCCGGCAACTCAGGTGCAGCCTGGGGCGAGTTTGGGTTGAGGGTTTCGGGTTCCGGGGTCTGAGCTTACGTCGCTTACGTGTTGTGTGCTTCTGTCTGACTGGGCTTGTAGATTTGCATCTCGGGTTTTGGGACTTGGGGATAATCCTCGGACCGGGGGAGTCGCGATACGATATTGCACCGGTCAACGACACAAAGTTCCGGCAGACCACTCCAACATAAACGCATTCTCTAATCACTCTAATCATGAAGCCGTAAGTCGGCTCCACCATGACAATGAACGCCTAAACAGAATTAGACCCTTCCAATTTCCAACCCGTAAACTGTGCAGTGAGCAATAGCTTTCGGAGATGCGCTGGGGCTTCTGCTGCCGAAGCCCGAAGCTCAAAGCCCCGAACGGAACCCGAAGAATCCAAATCTCAACTCCCATCCCCAAGCCAATCACCCACACCCGGATTCCAAACAGTAGACCCTGAAAATCCCTGAACGGAAACCCAACGCAAACTAATCGGTTGCCGTTAAAGAGCCTTCATGTGGGCAAACTATATGGCAAATTCATGGCTAAACCTTCAGGCACCCACTACACTAAACAGATTAAGCAGGCTCATACACTTAAACCTTGAGCTGACTAAAACGGGCCTCTGCCAAATTCATCGGCCGGATTTTCAGCAGCAAAGACGGCCGAAGAGTTTTCGGCTTGCCTAAGGAACTCTGCAGGGGTGGGCTTCGGAAATTGAGGATCGTGGATCACGACATTGGGCTAATGGCAGAATAGTAGTCTCATGGGATCTAGAACCGAAGCTCCAAGTGCTCAAATCGTCGGATGTCTGGGAGCCTGGGTTGGGAGCCCCAACAGCACCCAGACATAAACGCTCGAGTGCAATATCCCCACAACAAGACTGTGGCTTCACATGGTCTCACCAAGTTTCCGTCCTTGCGGTGCCTTGGTCCCTACTAGGTTTGTGGCCTAGCTGGCCGGCTGAAAGAACTCCCCAATGCGGCTATCAAGAAAAGTCCTTTCGAACGCACCTGCACGGCAAAGCGCTATAATCCTGAATCGTCTCGAAGAAGGGATGGGCTTACTGCAAGACGAGAGTCGCTTCTCCGGCTTCTCGGGGAGCTTGTCTGACACCTCATTGAGGAGCAACTCGATTCATGCTCTTGAGTAAACCTACTCCAAAGAAAGATAGGTGGCAGCTGGGTTCCTGAAACCGACATTCCAAGACCCTGCTCTCGGCATCATCTCATAACTTAACGCTTGAAACTCAGCGTCTGGTCCTGGACACTTTAAGCGCCAAAAGACCACAATCCCCAAATCGGAGCTTCTCTTACACAATCCGGCAAGAACGAGGAGGCTAGATGCCCGACACACCGCATTCCAAAACACACCATGTTTCTACAGCGCCAGCACTGTTTGAGAAAACGTTGAATAAAAAATTCACCTGGATTTGAGGAACATGTGCTAGAATCTGCCACAACCACGCTAAAGGAATTCCGAAACCCAATTTCTTATCGAAGTCTTAAATGCTGTCCCCAAGACCAGAAACGCAGGACCCCAAACACATTACAGCACCGCGAGAGTTTCGGAGTTCGCCCTAGGGCAACCAGTGGAAGGGCATGGGCGGACCGCGCAAACACTAAAATAAGAAATTCAGCACCTGAATTCCTTATTTGCTGGGTTTTGGCCGCGCCGTCTAGAAAGGAGATAAGAAGTTTAGCTCCTGAATTCCTTATTTCCTGTGTTTTTGGCCGGACCGCCCAAAACGGAAATAAGAAATTCAGCCCCTGGATTTCGTATTTCCTGTGTTGTTGCTAGGCTGCTAGGCCGCCCAAAACGAACATGAGAAATTCGGACCCTGGATTTGTTATTTCCTGGTTTTTGGCCATGGAGGGTTGTGCAGCAAATCGGCGAGAGTTTCGGAATTCGCCCGAAGGCTAACACCATGCCCTTTGTACCGCGAAACAGAAAGCGGTTAGAAGACAGAAACTCAGCGAGGTTGAATATAAGCCTAAACCCTAAAGGAACCTATTGGATGGTTTGGTCACCTCAGCGATAAGACTCCGATAAGAAATTCAGGGTACCCTAAACCTAGCGGTATCACTTATGACCCTGAACCAACCGCTATCCAAATAATAAATTCAAGGCATCCTGCCTCGGATACAGGAGTTTCTTATCCAACGTTGTCACTGTACCTACACACCCTGAAACTCTGAACCCCAAACCCTGAACAACGAAAAAAACTGCAACCACTAGACCCCAAACAATCTCGGTCCGAGACTGGCTGGGTCTTTGCCAACCGGGCACGAGCCTTGTCCCAAGATGCAGCAAGCAGGCACAAAACTTTAGGGTGTATAGGGCTTGTGGTTTACAAGTTGGGGACTTAGGGCTATAAGGTTTCAGGTTTGACGCTGTGTTGGTGAATGTAATGGTAAAACTATCTACACTGACGACACTCGGTGCGAAGAGTTATATGCATACAGGACTGAGAATGGAAGCTTAGATCGGATAGGTTTGCAGCGGGTATGAAGAACAAATCCAGTAGAATTACCCATACCTACAGTTATGCTAGTGGGTCACGAACAGCTACGAATTGCTACCGTTGCTGAAATTTACTGCTAGCCTGACAAATGATACACCTGAAAACGAGTATAATGCTTTTTTACGATTACAATGCATATGGACCTTACCTGGCAATACGGCTTGGTGCGCGTATGACTATGCGAAGGAATATACCACTAGTTTATTTTCAAGACTGCAAAATATACCAACAACATTGACATGATTGTTTATAGATGACTGGAAGCTCAATATACGTGTCTGTCCGTCCATCAAAAAACGATAGCGACAGCTACTTAAACATAATCGCTACCGCTACTTACCTTGGTATGAAATTAACACGACATTATTTACAGCCTGACCTGAGCATGCGCAGAATCAAGCTGTACAGACTATATGGTTGATGACTGATACTTCGGAGCGATCTGTTGCAGTTGTTGGTCATGCGTGAGGCTCAGAAAGGCTTAGTAATCCTGGTTACACATATGGGCTCGTGTAAGCACAAGAAATAGATGAATCAATTTGTTATGCAACGGTTGCTGGTACCTGACCACTCACAGACCACTCAAGAAACCACGTTGTTGTCAACAGTCCGTGGAGAAAGCTTATATAAACCAGTCGTTCTAACTGCTAAAATAAGCGGGGTACATGCGTTGGAATAGGGTAAAAGGTTTCTATCTGCATCTTTGTTTGTTTTGGCTTTTCTTCTCAGGCTGAGGCTTGAAGCCGTACGAATGCAAACCTCCAAGTCACAACACGCAAATATCAAGACACCTCCGGTTAAAATCAAAACAAAGCAGGGCTTGAATGCCGAACCCAAGGAACAAGGGGTGGTGGTCTCTCTGGGGGGGGGGGAGAGGGAGACCATGTTAGTGCGCGCGTGTGTGTGTGTGTGCATGTATATATATATATATATATATATATATATATATATGTTAAAACGATGCAGACCCCACACACACACACCTACGTATATACACATATGTTGAATATAAATGCCTTCACACACAAATATACATATACAAATATACACACACATACATACACACACACATAAACACATACACACACATACACACACACATAAGTACGTATGCACAAATGTACATACGTACATACATACATACATACATACGTGCGTACGTACATACACACATACATACACATATACATACACATATACATACACATATAAATACACATATACATACACATATACATGCACGTATACATACATGCATACATGCATACATACTTACATTACATACATTACATACATTACATACCATACATACATACGTGCGTACGTACATACACACATACATACACATATACATACACATATACATACACGTATACATACATGTATACATACATGCCTACATACCTACATTGCATACATTACATACGGTATCGTCTCGCACTCTTTGCCACCGTGTGGCTCCCAAGGATTTGGCCCGTGATGCCGCGGTCGTCGTCGCGGCCGGGCCACGCCGGGCCGAGCAGGACCGGGCGCGCTTGGGCGCAGGCCTTCGGAGAGTTTCGGGTTCAGGTACCCGCACTTCAATTGAGGAATAACGGCTCTATCCGCCGTAACCGTGATGCAATAGAGCGTGACTGAGAGTTTCTAGCTATACGGCTGGGCATCAGTTTGAGCTTTACGTAGTTGAGTGTAGGTTATCTGTGCAGAATTGTAGGTCTGTAGGTCTGGGTCGTCAGGTTTGTGATTTGCTCTTTCTGCCGAAAGCCAAAACTTGACTTCCGCAATAATTTCTGTAGAAGATATTGCGCACGCAAGCGATGGCTCTGAGCTTCGACAGGGAACCAGTATAAAATCAGTATAACACCAAAAACGCATGGTGGCTGCTGCAAAATGAGAAAGCCTGAGACTCTGCTGGCCGAATCCATCGCCGTTCGCGTTTGCAGGATTGGAGGTGGGAGGCAGTGATGGACTGAGCCCCGTGGAACCTTAAACCGCTATTGCCTATCGCCTATCACAGTCTGAGGTTGTCGCAAGTAAGGGCAAGCCCCTTTGCTGCTCAAAGCTGCGCGGTTTCGCGATTTCGCACACCATTTCACAACTTTTAGCCTTGGTGGCTCTGCTCCCAAACGCAGATGAAGCTCTGTTCGGGGTGCAGAGCTTAGAAATTCGGATACGTGGACTCAAGCGGTCTGCTGGAGCTCGGGGCGAGAATCGCCAGGGGTCCAAAAGCAGAGGCGATTTCTTTCTCTCACGAAGCTCCCGAGGCTTCAAAGAAAAGATGACAGAGACACACACACACAGCGAGATACTTCCGAGCATGCTGCTGTGTCTGGGTGGATGGCGAGGCCTGTATCGGCGGTGATTGTGGCTTGGTGGTTGGGTTCGGGGGCTGCAGGTTTACTTGTCGTGCACGGCGTAGGGGCGTCTATCCGGGGGTCGCTTCCGAAGCAGAGTATGCGAAGATGTGGTTCGTCAGTACTGCAGACCTTGATTCCCTCCGATTCCCCATTGTTTGGTCATTTGGAATTTTGATTTCCAAGGCTCCTGAGCTCTGGCTAGGGACCACAGAACAGCAAAACTCAGAAAGCTCTAAACCCTAGACAAATGCCGGCTTGTTGAGTTCCGGTGGCAAGACCAGGCGGCAAACCCTCGAATCATGGTTGAGCCTCTGGAAGGTGTCCTCGGCGACAGTACAGAACAGCCTTCGATCCCAAAAGCTTCGCAATCCCAACGGAACCCGGAAGCAATCAGCAACCCCAACGCCGGACCCGGACAGACTCGAAACCCATAATCCCAAGCCTGTTTACAAGTCCAAGCAAAGACGCAACATTGTGAACAACGAAGCCAGAGCACTTGGGCCCTGAACTTCTCGTCCGCACACCCGCTCATGATCCCGGAACTCCACAAGCACTCCTGTGGGGTAGACCCAAGACCGGCCGCCGAACCTCCGCAGCCTCCGCCTCTGAGACCTCGGCGGATGCCTGCGTCAGTTAAAGAAATGCCGAAGAGATTCGGTCGGCCTTTCTGGACATCCTTGGGCCTAAAACGAAAAGGCTTCGGGGTACAGGCTTCTAAGCTTGGGGGGTCGCAGTTCGCACGGGGTGTCGGTTTTGAACCTCGCAACATCAAAGGCTTCCATTCAAACGGTTGGCAATGCAGCATTGTGGGGGTGTGGTGTCCGTTTTCGGATACCCGGATACCCCTTCGTACAAGACCCCGTATCCATCGGCACCTGTTCGGATAAATCAAGCTCCACCCCTCCCTCCTGAAAAATAGACTGCAAACCTGTGCTGCACTGAAACCCTAACCAGACTTCGGCATCTTTTTGATCCTGCCTTCTCCAAATCGAGGTCAAGATAAACACTAGAACAAGGAACCCATATAGGATCGGCCGCCTCCGCGTTGCCGGAAGGACTGGCCTCCTGTGGCAGGATTTACTGCTCGAGGATTTTAAATGTGTAAAGTTTTGGGCTGTAGGGTTGAGAGGCTTTCAGCTGCGCTGTGTCCAGGATTGAAGCTTTGGCGTTGCAAGGTTGAGAGTTTGAGCTTCCGCCAAAGGGTTTGAGTTTTGGAAGGTTGGAGTTGAGGGAGGTGAAGTTTGGTTCACTGATGACTTCCCAGTGGAGTGACCTCGGCGTTCTGCGGGATTGCTTCCGATGAAGTAGCAAGCTCAAGCTTGTAGAAGCTTGAGGTTGGGCCAGTGCCACTAAGCTTTGGGTTTATCCGCCGACCCCGCTGGGGCGGCGCCCAGAAGTTAGACTAGCTTAGGCGTCAGTTCCATGATACTCAACCCTACTCAACCCCACTCCGCCCCACGCAACCTTACCTCGGCCCCACGCGGCCCTAACCGGCCCCACGCGGCCTAGACTTGCTTGGGCGTCAGTTCCATGATACTCAACCCTACTCAACCCCACTCCGCCCCACGCAACCTTACCTCGGCCCCACGCGGCCCTAACCGGCCTATCCTTGTCGCTAGGTCTAGTAGGACTAATTTGCATAGGCTTTAGTAGAAATTCGTAGTCTTAGAGTAATTTTATTGAATCCCAATGCATGCCCAACCCTTCCCCAGCCCCACTCAGCCCTAACCGGCCCTACTCGGTTGTT
>BGNK01003612.1:20050-30770 GCA_003297005.1 Symbiodinium sp. clade A Y106
CCCCAACCCCACTCAGCCCTACCCGGCCCTACCCGGCCCTACTCGGCCCTACTCGGCCCTACTCGGCCCTACTCGGCCCCACTCGGCCCGAACCGGCCGCCACGAGGTGGGCTTGGGGTCATTTAAGGGTTCAACTTCTTCTTGTGCAGAGCGACACTGCGGGTCTCTCTGCCTCCGTCTTCCTTCCGGTTTTGGGGTCGGCGGCATTGGCGGCAGCCATTAAATAAGCATTGGAATGTCAAGCAGAATAAGCGGGGGTTTGGTGATTCTAAGCCGTTGACATTGGGCAGGCATGGGTCTGACAGCCCTGCGATTCTGAAGGAAGCACAAGCCCCAAATTCACTGAAGGGCCGATGTGCTTGGTGGCGCCGAGGCCGAAGACACGATGAAGTTCCAGTCGGAAATCGTGGAAGGGTTCGGGTTAGTCTACCCAACATCACCAACCGAAATTGACGGCATGACCAATGCTGGAATTTTCCACAGGGAAGCCACGGCAGTATTTGCCATGATTAAAGAACCTGGCAGAGGGGTCTGGTTTTTGGAGAATCCGAGACCTGGGTTTAGCCAAGGTGACTCCACAACCCCAACCGATGTCCGAAGTTCGAAGCCTCGGTCCGAAAGTCAAAGTCGCCAGGTCCACGCCTCGGTCTCCTCGTTGAGAGGCTCTGCCGCGAGGCCAAGCTCCTCCTCTGCCTCCTCCCGAGCATCCTCAGACTTCCAGATACCCGAATTGAGGAATGTTTATATATTACGATCTATAAGCTGTAGGGATTCATGAAGGGATACTACAAGGTTAGGACCATCTCAAACGAGCACACAAAGGCAGGACGGGTTCCCTAAAACCTTCATCCTGGTCCTGTAACCGGAACCCAGATCAATATAAAGCTCGCCCCAAAAATCTTCAGTCCGACATCCCACATCCCAACGCCTCAATAGCTTCGAACTCGCCGTTCTGGCCCCTGAACCCACCCCCGAACACCTCCCCTACCGTACCAAATAGCTCCAAAAATAATGCCCAACCCGCAGAGCCCCTGAAACCGGCACAGCAAGGCTTCGGTGGATACAAATCGTGTGGCCCGAAACTTGTTTCTCTCACAACACAGAGTTGCCGAGAAGTCTGTACATATGCACCTTGCCCCGTGCCCCGTAACCGATCCCAAGTACCTCATCGTCACAGCATCCCCCGTCGCAGCCTCGTCTGCGCAGTGTCAGTTCGGAGAGGCGTTGGAGATCAAGCTTATTTGTGTGGGTTGTCAAGTCGTGGCTTAGTTGATGCTGCAACGGAAGCGCAAGCCCTAAAGTCCAGAAAACCCGAAAACCTTACATAAGCCGCCTGAAACCTAGCGTTTGGGAGTTGCGGGCCCGGTGTGCGGCCCTGCTGGTCATAACGCCTTCAAGGACGTCTTGCAGGCAGTTTGGTTGACGTCACCTCCTCGCCCCCCACACGCCACTTCATCAAGGCTTTTTCTTCCAGGGATGCAGAGCGAATATACATGTGGATCGATGCAGTACATATACATCGCATTCTACCGCATGACATTGCAATACATACAATTACATACCATTCCCTTCCGTATCCTACAACTATTACGTTCACTTTTCAATACATTGCATTATGTTGCACTACATTGCAGGACATTGCATTACGTAATGTTACATACCGTTGAAACCGTTGCATGCCATTACATACCAGCACATTGCACTACATAACGTTACATTACACTACATCACATCACATTCCATCAACTACATTAATTCCAATTGCACTGCATGGCATTGCATTATGTTGCGCTACCTTACCTTACATTGCATTACACTGCAGTATATTACATGGCCCTGCCTGACATTGCATTACCCTGCACTACTTTCATCACAGCATTGCATCACAATGCATTGCATTGCATTACATTGCAGTGCATCACAGCACATTGCATTGGTCGACATTCAGGTGCATTGCATAGCAAGACATTACATTCTATTGATAGTCATCACGTTACTTTGCCTCACATTGCATTGTTTTGCATTGCATTGCATCACATCATATTACGTTACATTCCCATTGCATTGCACTGCGTTGCATTGCAATGCATTACATTGCACTACATTGCATTACATTGTCTTACATTGCATTACACTGCATTACATTACACTCATAGCGTTGCATTGCAGTGCATCGCATTGCACGACACTGCATCACCTTACCGTTCATTATCACATACAAACAAACTTTGTGCTGCATTGGTTGTCTGTCAAGCTCATGCTTTCGGCCGCATGATACCCTACGCACACCACTTTCGTACTGGAAACCATTCTTGAACAAGACCGGTACTGTACCACGAGGGTCCTTCCAGGCTTATGAACAACAACGGCACTTGTCGCCATGTGATCCGGATCAATCCGGGCATCCTAAGAAGATGATTCTAGTTGAGAACGATCGGCACAGAATGCCCCGGATTCACGGCCGAAGATTTGGTCAGATGGGTTCGGGGTTCTGTAGTTAAATGTCAAGCTGGAATCCGGCATCTGCAACTTGCGTTGAAATCCTAAGCTCAAGAGCCGCAAAACGCTCCAAATCATCTACACCCTGAAACCTCCCAATAATGCTGAAACTTCTGAATTGAATCTGAACGGGAGACTTTCAAGTTTGAAGTAGGGTCTTTCTGAGATTTCTGCAACTGAGACTTGCTAAAAGCCTAAAGAAACCATGCGCGAAGTTGGGCCAGGCCGCCAATCGGCGTACCCGAAGCGAGAGCCTTCAGAGAGGAGTTTGAAGGACTTCGGGAGAGCGAAGACGAAGTCTGTGGGACCTCTGGGTGCACTTATTTAAGGAGTTCTGGGTGTCGACCGAAAAGACGTGGTACAGGCACATGCTGAGCGCCTCATGCTCACAAGCGACCCAAATAAAGAACTATCTGTGCTACACCTACGCCCAAAATCTGAACAGCCAAACCCCCACCCAACATTAGACATCTTAGGCCCCATAAACCCTGAAGACCTCTGCCAGAGCTCATACCCTCACACCGTGAAGCCCCCCCTCCGCCCTCGGGCTCCACCTTGATCGCCTCGCCGCCCCCGCTGCAGACTTTCACCGATTCCGCCGCAGGACCAAGCCTTGATTCAGACTTGGCTGGGTGTCACAAGTCTTTTGTCGGGCTCTGGTCTTTTTGAATTATTGTTGGCTTGCTTCCAATGTGTAGGGTTGTATCGACCTCTTTGTACCGAAACTTGCTAGCTTTGCGGGGTATCCATCTGCCGGTCTTGCAAGGGTTTTCCACCGGGTTGCTAGATCGACCTCTTTGTGACGAAGCTGGCTGGCTGCGAGGTATCCGCCCACGTGATCTTGCGGAAATTTTCCCCCAGGCTGCTTCACGTTGCTCCCGGGCTACTAGTATACATCCACGCTGGCTTGAAGGGTATCCATCCCCCGGTCCTGCAGGGTTTTTGCCCGTGTTGCGACATCGTCCTTTTCGTGACGAAGGTGGTTGGCTTGCGGGGTATCCACTGCCCGGTGACAAGTTTTCGCCTTGTTGCTACATCATCCTCTTCATGACGGACCTTGTTGGGTTACGGGGTATCCATCGCTGGGCCTTGTGGTGGTGTTAGGCCCGGCTGCTATGTACCGTCCTCTTCGTCTCCCGGGTTGCTATATCATCCGCTTGTTGAAGTTGGCTTGCGATCTATCCATCCCCCGGTCCGGGGGTTTTCCACCGGGTTGCTATCGGCTTGTTGGCTTGCCGAGTATCCATTCTTTGGTCTTGCGGAGATGAAAAAATTAAACTTTCAGCCGGGTAGCTACATCGTCCTCTTCGTGACGAAGCTTGTTGGCTTGCGGGGGTATCCATCCCCTGGTCTTGCGAAGATTTTGCCCCGGGTTGCTGTCGTCCTCTTCGCGACGAATCGTGTTGGCTTGCGGCTTGTGGGGTATCCATCCTCAGGTCTTGCGGAGATTTCCAGGGATTGCTATATCGTTTCTCTTGCTGGAGTTCTCCCGCCGGGTATCGTCCTGTTCGTGATGAAGCTTGTTGGCTTGCGGGGTATCCATCGCCCGGTCTTGCAAAGCTTTTTTTGCCGGGTTGCTGTACTGTCTTCGTGACGAAGCTTGTTGGCTCACGGGGTATCCATCCCCCGGTCTTGGCGGGGTTCTCCCCCGGGTTGCTATATCGTCCTTGCCCGGTCTTGCGGAGATCTTGACAATTTTCAGCCGGGTAGCCAAGCGGTAGCTACATCGTCCTCTTCGTGACGAAGCTTGTTGGCTTGTAAGGGTTTCCCCTGGTCTTGGCGGGCTTCTCCCCCGGGTTGTTATATCGTCCTTGCCCAATCTTGCGGAGATCCAGAAAATTTTCAACCGGGTAGCTAAGCGGTAGGTACATCGTCCTTTTCGTGACGAAGATTGTCGGCTTGCGGGGGTATCCATCCCCTGGTCTTGCGGAGATTTTTCCCCGGGTCGCTGTCGTCCCTCTCGTGACGAAGCTTGTTAGGCCTGCGGGGTATCCATCTCGCGGTCTGGCTGGGATTCGTTGCAGCTTGTTGGATGAAGCTTCCCTCTTGCTTTCCATCCTCCCGGGTTGCAATTCGTTGCGAAACTTGTTCCTGGTTGAGGCGGTGGAGCGTTGTAAATCGAGCTGCTTCGCACGTCGAGTCAGTTCGCCGTTGTTGTTCGTGTCGTGGCTTTGTGTCGTGTGTTGTCGCTTCACGGTTTGGACCTTAAGCCGTCAGGCCGGAAATATACCGCCATTGACCAGACTTCGATCTTAGTCGCTACTACTGCGCTCCACTCAAATGTCAAATCAGAATCAGGTTTGAGGTTGCGGCGTGCAGGACCAATTAAAGTCTGAGCGAAATATCGATGCAGGGTGTGAGGCTCCCGGTGTCTAGGGCTTAATATCTAATCGGAACTTACGGCGTGAGAGACCCCGAACCCTGCATCCCCCCTGGCAATTTCCATAAAGGAACAACACTTAGAAACGGACCTGAAACTCTCTACCTCAAGCCCCATCAACCCGAACAGATTTTAGTGTGCGGCTGTTCTTCGCGATGATTTGTTGTCGTTGTTGTTGTTGCTGTTGTTGTTGTTGCTGCAGCCTGCAAGGTTAGGAGACAAGGTTGCTGATCCTCGGCCATGAATATTGGCGGGTCTGTGCTGCCCAAGCAGCATGTCGCTCTCCAGCTCAGAAGCCATGGCCGCAAGAATGTTGGGCGCTGTTCAGGCTGGGTGGGCCTCAGAATTTAGCGCTGGGTTATCCGCAGAATCCGTATCAAAAGTTGCGGCATGTGGCCTGGCCCGAGAAAGCCCGAACAGCAATTACCTTCCACAGTAGGCTCCTGTGCTCGCGCGGGATGCTACGCGAATTCTCTCTCCGTCATCCCACCCAATGCACTTTGCCATCCTACGAACCCAGCTGAGATTACTTTGGGGACGCTGTGATACCGCAAAAGGACACCCTTTGCCCCGGTTCTGCGTGATCATTTCTGCCGCTACATATCCGACGAACTTTTGACTGAGAAGGCTCCGAGGGGAAGGAAGAGCACCGCTGCGCAAAAGGTCTTGGGCTCG
This sequence comes from Symbiodinium sp. clade A Y106, assembly GCA_003297005.1. NCBI lineage: Eukaryota > Dinophyceae > Suessiales > Symbiodiniaceae > Symbiodinium > Symbiodinium sp. clade A. Next base: position 25,605 of record BGNK01003612.1, read on the forward strand.
CTGTTGCCAATCGTTCAAGTGCGTTGTGCAACCGCACGTCGCATGAATCTATTGCTGCATCTACTCTTCGAAGGATTTCCTGATAAACAAGCAAGAGTTGTGGGTTAACGGTTCAGGCGCCTACAGTTGTGAAGGGATTTGAGGAAACAGGGTCTGGCTCGACCGTTCTGCCACCGATACTACAATCCTTGCCAACCATACATGGCTGAACCACCGGAAGCAACCCGCGCGAGCTGGAGAAAGAGTGCAATCTGAACTGGAAACGCCGCACGAGGTCGTTTCCCTCTCGATATAAGCACGGTTGGATTACTTGCAGGTGCAGGGTATGTGGGGTCTCGTCTCGGGCCACAAAGATCCAGGAATGAACGATCAACGCAGATCAGAATACCAACCCCTGAACCAAGTATAGTGCTGGCCCTGCAAGTGGGACTAGTATCCTTACAGCCGTGATAACCCTCAAATTGGACCCTTCAACAAACCAAGTCCAAGTGTTTGAGAGGGTTTGGGGTCCGAAGCCATAGACTTGAACCCTGACACCCTGCTTGCCTTAAGTGGGATCTTACCTCGGACTGGCAGCAGTCGGTCGGTCTTCGACCACCGCAGAACCGTTTTCCGCAGAATCCCACCAAGCTTCAAGCAAAGTCGTAATGCAAAGGCTTTAATGTTCAGAGTAGAGTTCTTCGAAATATCATAGTAAATTTATACTGGGGATATCAAGGGATGGGGTTACATGACTACTGGTTGGAGGATTCAGGTGGGCTTGGGTTTCATGCTATCTTCCTCTGGTAGCCCGAACTGGAAATACAAAGACTCCGTTGAATGACATGCATCAAAACAGCCATCTAGCCTTAACCCCTCCGTTGAACTGCGCTGGGATTCTACGCAAGCCTTCTGAGCGCACGCCTTTGGCGTGGCTCAGCACAGGCGATGATGAACATTTTGTGGAGGGACAGGGACGGGGTGGGGTTGGGTTGAGGCCGCTGAGGCCTCAGGGCCGAGGGTGATTCGAGCCAAGGACTGTACTCGGCTAGAGGGTTTTGTGGCTTCAAGATCCGGGATCAGAGGCTTCTCAAGGTTTGGTCGTGATTACTGGAAGGTGGACAGCCCCGGTACCTTCGAGCCGAGATGCGATTTATGCCGTAGACGCGTGGCCATCATGAGGTTGTAAAGCCTGATATCAGCAGGCAGGATACAATTGAAATCCTCAACCCGACGAACGAGAACACCTGAGCCCACAGACTCGCACGCACAACAACACAAACAGTAGGTCACATTTCTCTCTGAGTCTCCGAGTTAGTAGTAGTAGTAGTAGTAGTAGTAGCGGTGGTAGTGCTAGTTCTAGTGGTAGCGTGGTAGCGGTAGCGGTAGCGGTGGCGGCAGTAGCGGTGATAGTGGCGGTGGTAGTGGTCGTGGTCGGTCGGTCGTGGTCGGGGATGGTAGGGGCACTGGTCGGGGTAGGGGCAGGAGTAGGAGCAATAGCGTGGGAGTCGTCGTGGTAGTGGTAGTGGTAGTGGTAGTGGTAGTGGTAGTGGTAGTGGTAGTGGTAGTGGTAGCGGTAGCGGTAGCGGTAGCGGTAGCAGTAGTAGTAGTAGTAGTCGTAGTAGTAGTAGTAGTAGTAGTAGTGGTAGTAGTAGTGGTAGTGGTAGTAGTAGTAGTAGTAGTAGTCGTAGTAGTGGTAGTAGTAGTAGTAGTAGTGGTAGTAGTACGAGCAGCAGCAGCAGCAATAATAGTAGCAGTAGTAGTAGTAGTCGTAGTAGTAGTAGTAGTAGTAGTAGTGGTAGTAGTAGTAGTACTACTACGAGCAGCAGCAGCAGCAATAATAGTAGCAGTAGTAGTAGTAGTAGTGGCAGTAATCCCTTCCCCTTTCTGTTTTAAACCCACCTAATAATAAACATACATTGGGGCGAATCCTCCTGAAATCATCCCTGCCCTTTAAAACCTCTTCTGAATCAGGGGAAGGGTTGCAAGGCTCCAAAGACCCTTGAAGAACAGAAGGTCCCTGACCCTAAACCGCTAAACCCCCCTACACCCCTAAGCAACCATGCCCCCCTTATGACAAAAAAAATAAAAATACACCCTAATGATTAAAACACTCTCCGAGTGGGGGCACCGGCAAGGGATTGCTAGTGGTTGTAGTAGTAGTAGTAGTAGCAGCAGCAGCAGCAGCAGCAGCAGTAGTAGGAACTTCAGCGGGAGTAATAGCAACACCAGCAGGAGCAGCAGGAACAGCAGCAGGAACAGCAGCAGGAGTAGCAGGAGCAGCAGCAGTATAGAGGTCATTCTGGTTAAGAGCTGGCAGATTCATGCTGGCCTTGCCGCAGATGGGGGGCCCTTGGCGGTGATGGCAATGCTTTTCTCCGCGCAAACCACGGCATCTAAAGAACTGGCGGCACTGGTCCACTTTGGAAAACAGCGCAGCCCATCAGATGGCCAACAGCAATTCCTTCCATGTTGATGATGTTGCATGAAGGAATGCATGTTGATGCTGACTTGTTTTGACTTGGGAGGAGGCGACGTGGCACCTGAACTTTGTAACTTTGCCTTGAACTCAGAAGATCTCGGAAAAGGATGCTGCGATATCCTGCGGACTGCATACATGAGGCGACAATGACGTCGACGATGATGAAGTGGATGTTGTTTTTTTTTGGTAAAATGGGGATGACCGTGCTGGTGATGAAGATGATAGTGGTGACGATGCTGTTGCTACACTGGCAGATAAAACAAACAAAAACTGCTAGGACAGGAACTGCACAGGCCCCGGTGTGCAGATTGCAAAGTCAGAAGTACGGAGACGACTCGAAGGCAGCGGGCCTTTTGTCCAATAATCTTCTGAGCTTACATACCCTGCATGCGGAAATGTGCTTCAAATAAAAAACTTAAGTTCCAAGTCGAACACGGACCTGTTTCCGGACGGGATCTTCACGGAAATTACTTGGTTCAATGGCCTTCAGGACAAGGTTCTGAATTCCTCTGTAAGACGTGGGGTCGAAACTGCGACGTATAATCACCCGTTCAGGTCTTGGAAAGTTCCTTCGGGGCTCAGGGTTGGAGCATCGTCGAATCTCCGTTCCTCCCCGGTGACGCGCAGCTCCATTTTGGAGACAGGCGCGAATTAAAATGAGGGCTACGGGAAAGCCTGTGGCGTCTTGGGGCGAGGGTCCTAATCGTACTATCGCAGAATGAATGTGCTATGTCGAGCCTTGTTGTAGTTTGGTACTCGAAGTTGCTTGTTTTAGGGTACACTGGACATTGATTTCAGTGCGGCTTTGGCACCTGCCCAAACCCACGCCTGCTGTCCCCCCGGCGCTTGTACCGGCGGGCCTTCTCACGTTATCACTGGTCGGCGATCCACCTTGCAAGGCTTCTCGGCCATGTATCCATAAGACTCCTCTATACTCTGTATCTGCACCCCGGGGCTCAGCCATAGTTCTCGAGGGCCGGAGTGTAAATGAACTTGCTCTACGAGCGGCACTTGTTCGATGGGATCCGTCTAATTATGCAACACGGATGGCGCGACAAGTAAGAAGGGGTTGTCACTGACATGCCCGTAGGAGGCCTTAGATCCTTCAAAGACGAGTCGACTGTGGCCAGCGCCGATTCTGGAAACCGTCTTTGCTGAGACACCGGGCCTGCAAGAACCATTTGCAACCTGTACCCGAATTCCGAAAGCGAAAACAATGCTACTTTGTAGCTTCGTGGTCTTCGTCGACGTTGGCAGCCTGGTGCGTCTAGCGGGGGAAACATTTTATGCTGTGTGCACGTTTATTTCAATAGTGGTTCACATAGAGAGACAGAAAGAAAGACAGAACGACAGAAAGAATGAGGGCAATGGATGAAGAAATCAAGAACGGATGAACGTAAACAAACAGAAACTGTAGAAAGGCGAAGAAAAAAGTACACAACAAACAAACACAGAACGAGACAAATGCAAAAGAAGTGGCTTTGGGGAAAATTAGCGGCGACCTAATAATCCGGAGAAGCGAGTAGGAGTAGTAGTAGTAGTAGTGGTAGTAGTAGTGGTAGTAGTAGTAGTAGTGGTAGTAGTGGTAGTAGTAGTAGCAGCAGCAGCAGCAGTAGTAGTAGTTAGCTAGTAGTAGTAGTAGTATAGTAGTAGTAGTAGTAGTAGTAGGAGTACTAGTACTAGTACTAGTACTAGTACAAATACTCGTAGTAGTCGTAGTAGTAGTAGTAGTAGTAGTAGTAGTAGCGGTGGCAGTGGCAGTGGCAGAGGCAGAGGCAGTGGCAGTAGCAGTGGTAGTGGCAGTAGGAGTAGGAGGAGGAGCATTCGTAAATATGTACATATATATATATAACTATGATACATGTACTTCACATAACTTACATACGATATCAGCGATATCGATATAAACAAACAAATATGTTTTGCATTTATGTACACACTCTATGTACATTATATAGTACATCTACACTACATGTACGATATGTGTTTACAGAGATAATATACATACATACAGAGGCACAACAAATACACATACGTATAAGTAGATGTGCATGTATATAGAATGTGTGTGTGTGTATATATATATGTGTGTGTGTGCACGTGTGTGCCTCTTTGCTCACAATGTAAATACTGCATATACTTTATCTCGTATGTGTATATATCTATATGTATAAACTGCGCATCAAAAAATCAAGTTGTGCACTAAGTTGTATAAGCCTCATCTCCCATATACATGTCGTATACTACATACACCGAATATGCTGGACTTCCATCATAAAATCTGTATATGGGGATGTGATTACATGTATGTATGATTTTTGTGTATACGGTATGTGTATAAACATGTGCTATGTACGTAGACTAAATGTCTACATACGAAATTCACTTTGTATCTATATACTGTCTGCACAGTATTCAGTTTACTCTGTATCTATCTATATAAACAGATCATATATATCGGGCAGCGCAGCGGGCCCCTTCTGCGGCCGCGGCCGTGGGCCGCCAGGGCTTGGCGAAGCCGTAAAGGCGAAGCCTTTATGAGAAACACGCCATTGCCGCCGACCCTCCTCCGCCACGTCGCGGGTCCCGCGGGGTCACCGGCACGGACGCGGAAACTCGAAATTAGCTGGTAAATGGCTGCGAAATCAGTGTGGCGTTGGGGCATGTTTTTGGACGGCGCGGTGCAGCGGCAGCAAATTCGATGA
>BGNK01003612.1:30823-69492 GCA_003297005.1 Symbiodinium sp. clade A Y106
AGCGGGGCTCGGCGCGCCCAGACTAGCCCAGGGCTTCCAGCTGATGCTCATGATGCGGGCTTTTGGGGTGCCAAGATGGGAGGGACTACTGCCCGGTGCACGAACTCGCGCTGCCCGCACCTTGCGCAGCCCTTAAATATATGTATGCTATCCATGTCCTCGATGCTATACGTACTCTCGCTATGTATATGTCTGTATATGCCTACGTACATACTGTATGCACCTTAAACACAAATACCAATTTTGAATACATATATGTATGTATTATGTAGGTGGATGAATACATATATATATATATAATGTATACCTGTCATACATACTGTAGATACTTTGCTTACTACACATACTTAACATACGATGCACAAGACGTACAGGATACGCCTACTATACGTGATACACGTACTGTATATGCTGTATATACCGTATATCGTATATACTGTATTACGATGTAGAGGTCCGAATGCTGCTTTGCCTCATGTGGACATATCCGAAAGTTGTGTTTTGCAGAAGCTGAAACGTTTCGCGAGCTAAGAATGCTGCATGTTGCAGTATGTGCAGCATTTCAAAAAGAAGCTAAAGCTCCATTTTGTATTTTTTGCAGCTTTCCCAGAGCTCCGAATGCTTGATTTTACGATTTTAGCAACATGTCTAAACGACCGAAACCTGCATGCCACTGTAGTGGCAGCTTTTGTAGTAATGCATTTTTTGGAGAATTCCAAGAGCTTGCCGAAAAATCAGGCTGCCCTGCAACCCGAACTAAAACCCTAACCCGACAGGCCCGGAATCCTGAACCCCACCGCAAACCCCGCAGCCAACCCCACCACCACCGCAACCACAAAAAAACAACAAAAGGGCCCAAAAGCAGTCTCGACTCAGGTCTTGCGGCTGCAGCTGCTGCTACTCCATCAAATTTACTTCTTTCAGGGCTTCTGATCAACAAGTTCTGTCGGAGTAGCGGCCTATTAACCGCGGTGCTGCTTGTCACCACGAGCGTTCTTCTTACTTATCCGGTATCTTGAGGGAAGTAAAGGTTAAACCTTTAGAATTACATCGGGGTCTTAGTTCCCCGAAAAGGGTAAAAGTTAGCTACCGGCTCTACTACACATATATGTATACATAATACACACATAGTTTTGTTGTATTGCCGTCTGCAGTTCTCTCGTTTTCGTCTGCTGAACAGCAGTGACCTCATCCGCCTGGTCATCGTTTTCGCCCCTTGATGTCGTAACAGCAGCGCACTAATCGTCGTAGCAGTAGCAGTAGTAAGTAGCAGTCGTCGTAAATGTTGGGCACACCTCCTGAGGGGCGCCGTAGACACTAACGTCGTGCTCATCCGCGAACCCATCCTGTTCTGCATCTTCTGTCGCTGTCGGGCTCGGGATTCCAGGCCAGGAGCTTGGGGTCCATCAAGGCTTTTGCAGTGAAGGTGAAGCAACCTGAAGAGCCTGAACCCTAATCTTAAGTGACTGGACTCCAAACACATAAGCCTCCAGACCTCCAAACTGCAGGGGCCCCGACACAACTCGCGAGGGTCTCAACCTTCACATCGAGAACTTGCGATCTAAGACTCAAACACACTAAAACTGCTGAAACCTCACACCGATAAAATCCAAACTCCCAAGTCTGCAAGCCTAAAAACCCAAACCATGAACTTCCTGAACAAAACACAGCACGAAGTCTGAAAAACGAACTGCAACACAACCCCATACTCAAAAACCCCGAAACTGTGGGCAGTCTTGCCTCGTCGGGTTCACTGGTGACCTGCGTGTTCCTTACAGCCCTTCAAGCTGGGTTTGGTATTTAGGCTTTGGGGTCGAGGGTGCAGGGCTAATCCCCAAACCTGAAACCAGAACTGGGTCACTGCAGTACTGGTCGCCGTTCCTGTCCCCGCTAAGCGTCAGTAGGTAAGGATCTCTTGTGTCAGGCTTTGAAGCTTCCCGACACGTGCTGTTTTCTCAAGATACCCTCGCTCTGAGATGAAACATGACCTCCAGACTTGGCCTCTGCGGGCCTGTTTTGGGCAGCAGGGCGGCTCTCCGATGTTCCTTTCTCTTCTGGCTGAAAGGTCAAGCCAAGATTTCCGAACCGCCGTCGAAGTTTTGGTATTTCGAGGTAGCTCTGTCAGCCTGGGGGTTTGAGGCCTGCCGCATTTGCCGTTTCCTGTTGGGTTTAGCGAGTTTGGTGTGTGCTGCACGAGGCAAACAGAATTTTCCATATACGCTGCTTGATCGAAAAGATCGGCCGCTACGTCCAAAGATAGGTGTGACGCACAGCCTGAGCAGGGGCCGTCGTGCCGAAGCGACGTGTCTGTTGTGCTACCTGCACACAACCAGGACGTTTGAGTCAAGAAGCATATAAAATATAACACTTTCTGCTTGAAGCCGGAGAGGAACCGGGATCGGGACGAAATTCATCACTGCCACCATTTATACAACACCCCCTTCACGAAAACACTTTGTGTGGAACATCCACCTGAAAACATCTCCGCCTTTTGAAAACCTACTTTTGACTTGGGGCTGGGGTTCCTTCTTTATGTCTCTCTCTCCCCCACTCTGTCTCTCTTTGCTCTCCGTCTCGTGATTAAGCACTCAACATGTGAGGCCTCATTCTACGTGTATAAAACACGCTTTTAGAGTTTCTATTGGGAGAGGGAGGGGCCTGTGGCAATAATTAATACGGTGGGCGATTACTGAATGGTCGTTGAATCTGGACATTGTCAGCTAGAGTAACTGACTCGAACGGCCGGGGCTTGTAGCACCGTTCCCGAACACCCTAAACCTTCGGTGTGCCTCATCCGAAGCACCATGCATAATGACATCGTGCGAGCTCCTGAAGCCATCCTGCACAGCAACACAATGTGCTGTTGATCTAATATCCTTCATCCCGGAATGATTTTACTCGCGCTTTTTCATTGCTTCGCAAAAATTGCCCGCGAAGCCATACTTACGTAGTTTTGGAACTCACGAGTTGAGAGCACACTGGGCTTTCTGGGGCATGGTTTGGTTTTTAGAAGGCTTCTTCCGGACTTCTTCAAACATGCTTAAGGTGCTCTCATGGTCTTGCCGAAATTCTCGCCGGCCGGGCTTCGTAGGAGCTTATCAAGAACTTCTTCAAGGTTCTTACAGGCTTTGGACAGCCTTCTAGAAGTTTGGCTGAATGAGGCAAGTCAATAGTAGTAGTACTTAGTCGTCGTCGCATCCCCACCAGGTGTTGCTTACGCCAAAAACGCTGCTTTTGGCTTCGTGCTGGCATATTTGACTACGTCCGGGTCTTTTCGTATAAACCTTGCCTTGGATCAAAAGCCACAATGCTCTGCCCTGAAAAGTAAACTCAAGCGACTGCGAAGTGTGAGCTGCCAGCTCTCCATTCTCCCACTTCTTCGGTGCTCGCACTCCTCATCCGGAGCACCATATACGCTGACATCATGCGCATCAGTGAAACCATCCGCATCGGCATACTGTTGAGGACAGGCATGGCTAGTGCACCGTGGGTCCAACGTTGACGTTCATGATTGGCGCAAGATTCGGCGTCTCGGCTTTCAGATTTCAAGAGTTGGATGTGGGGTCAAGCGGTGTGGTTGTCGTTGTAAGTCGAATATTGCGTGATTGGCACTTGCGGGGTTCTATGGATCCGATAATTTCCTTTGTTCCGGAGCCTGAATCTTGCACACAATGAAGATGCGAGCTCTCCAACACAGGCCAGAACAAATGTCGTCTTGCAATACGACTGTCAGTGTCAAAGGACGGAAAGGTTGTATCCGAGTGCTACAAGGCGGGAGCTCCAGCTTCACTTTCTATTCCTTCTGGGAATCACGGTACTGTAGGACAGCAGGAAATCTGGCAGTGGCGGCATGTACTGTAGTGTCTGAATCGCGTCGGAAAGTTAGATTTGCAAGCAGGTTGGGGAGTCAAGATCTGCTGGTGCGACACGTCGTGAGCAGCCCTGATGGAATAGGGCTCGTGCCAAGTATGAGTAAGCGGAAGAGACGGGAAAGCATAAGCGAAGGCTGCCTTGGCGGCACATCTTCGGACCCAAAAGCCCGATTCTCGTTTCACCCACCAAGCCCAGGAATGGTCGTCCCGCAGCACTGGACTCAACGGTTTGTCTGCAACCCAAAAGAAGGCAACAGCCCTTCATAACTGCAAGTGGAACCGTAGGCCGTAAACTAGACCTCTGAACATCAAGCCCAAGGCGGCCTCTCGGTGCCCGTAATACGTCTGCCCACCAGGCTGCACCTGCCACACCATGCAGCGCATGTTTACTGGGGCGTACCTTTAGACCGTGGCCTACTACCACGAACCAGGTTTCCGCGCTCCTAAACCTAAACATCCTAAAGCATAAAGTCTTGAAGATAGACAAGCGCACGAGAATTGAGCAAGTGGCGCTGCTTGAGCCCAAGCAGCCTCTAACGACAAAGCCACTTGGAGTCTGAGTGCGACGCCACTGTATGTACACTATATACACTGCATGCTGCTTCAAGAATCGGACCCTGAGGTTCAGCACGGCACCAGAAATCATATGAGTCTCAACCCTAACTGCCCTAACTCTGTGAACAGGGTTTAAAGGGCTTGCTCTACAAGCATGCATGCGAAGCGTCGAACTTTGGAGTGTAAGCCTTCAGAACGGAACTACTAATTAGTTGTAGTTGTTGAAGTTCTTGAATCGCTGAGATGCCCTGAACCTTGGGTGCTACCAATGCTTGCTGTGGACTGTGATATGGGAACAAGCAGACATCCTTCTTGCGTCGCCCACAGTTCTGTCTTTGATGAGGGTCTGATTTTGAGTTCTAAATTGTCGGGCCTGGGATTTTCTTGAAGTTAGGGTTTACGATTTTCAGATTCAGGACTGGGGGCTTTCATTTGGATCGATTAACGGTTTAAGTCGGAGATCAAAATATGCATGGGGTTGGGAAGTCCTCAACCGCAAACTGGCCAACGCCAACAACTAATGCGTACACCGTGCAGAATCTGGTCGAGGTCTCTGCTTTATCAACCGGAGACTGATCACGACCATAATTCATAAAATCAGACGTGGCCAGTGCTGGCCGTGGCTTTACACGCCCGCCACGAAGATCCGAAAGCAATCACTATGGCCAGTATGCAGTGAACTGCCACACTTGGAAGGACTGTGTGGAATCATGCCGGTGTCCGCGTAATGAAGAGCATGATGGTAGTAATGTACTCTGCCGATGCTGCCCTGCCAAGCAAGTTGTTCTAGAGAGCTGTGACCTCTTGAACATGACAGTCTCTTAACTATTGTCATCAGCATGTCTTGCTGCTAGGAATGCTTGCGTTTATCTGACGCCCCGGAGCTCTTGCGATGCTTGCCAACTTGTACTGCAGTGCACCCGAACGAGAATACGTGCCCTTCTCCAAAAATTGCCATGTACTTTGGGGTAGTTTGGGGACAGTTTCGCTGAGCGTTTCGGAGCTTGCCATGCTTCCCCCACGAACTTGGATCACCTTCGGTTGCTTGGCCATGACGATTTATGAGCTGGGATTCAAGCTGCAATCCTGTGCGAATGATGACAGCAATGAAGCTGGTGACGTGTGCGTATGATGACAGTTGTGCGGTTAGCGCAGTATGCATTACGGATCAGTCCTGTTGGCAGCGTGTGCGTGGTACAACACCCTCTTGCTTGCTGTGGTGGAGTGCCATCGAATCCAGTCATAACCCTGGTCGCAACACTGTTTATTGGAGGTCTGCGCAGTTTACGTTTAGGTTTGAAGATTGAAAGATCGACACTTGGCGGTGGTGCGGCTTGGGATACACAGGGTTTTCCAACAGCGACAGCCTTACGCAGATGTCTAAAGCATCGAGACTTTGCGCGCGTGTAAAGCTTCGGGTTTCCGGGCCTAGCGGACAACACCGAAATCAGAAACACTTGAAACTGAAACTGATGCATACTTTGCTCCAAACTGCCCGATTCGACAATTCCAGTGCCGTTTGCTGATATGCTCTACGTTAATGCTCCATACTGGCAAACACTGCGGCCACGTCGAGCTCAGGTGGAGGGCCAAATCAACCTTTGGGTGTTACGCCCAAGGCCCTATCTACACACAAGACGAGAAGCCCCATAAGCCCCTAAAACCCTTAACCGCCTTAACCCTGAAGTCCCAAGCTCTTAACCCTAAACCCCAAACCCACGCTTCCAAACCGATCCCACATCCCAAATTCCATAAACCCAACATCCACGACCCTGGCCCTACAAAACCCCAAAGCCTCAAACCCCAAAGCTTAAACCCGAAACCCTTAAACCTGAAAGATTCCGAACTTTGAGTCCAGCAAGCGGCTGTCTGGCATCCCATGTGAGAGTGCTGGCAGCACCACTCCTGGAGGGTGTCAGAGTTGTGTAGAAGTAGGCTTCAGGGCTTTAGGAAGTTTAAGTTTGGGAGATCCAAGGCTTAGCTTCAGGCGTGCGGGAAGATGGGGGTCGGCAACTGCTTCGGTCGGACTTTCTTAACAGCTTTAGGCAAGGTCCCCTCATCTTCAGCTGCCAGATTAGCCATTTTTGCAATGACCTCAAGGTCCAAATCATGGGATGCTCCAAGAACGGAGCCAAGTGCGAAACAAGCGAAGCTACCCTGCTTCGCCGCGTTGGGGCAGGCTCTCGCATTCGGCCTCCAGTTGAGGGCCGACTGCGAAGGTCATCCGCAAAGCCCTGTCAAGTTCTTCGCTGTCAGGGAGAACCTGCCTGCAGTTGCAGGCTACGCTCCTTTGCCGCTTGTTGCAAGCGGCAGAAACTGGAATTTCTTGGTCCGGCCGCTTCTCGATCAGAAACTGACAGACACAGCATGTGCACACACACACACACACACACTCAGTCACTCACTCACTGCCCTCAGCCACTCAGCCACTCAGCCACCCACCCACCCACCCACGCACGCACTCACTCACTCACCCACCGTCAACATAGGTAGCCGTGAGATGGATAGATTGACCTGCATAGGGCTCATGCTGCCTGCTGCAAGTGTGGGAGAACCTATGGTCAGAACCCTCCCAAAAAAGACAGCATAGAAGTTCTCCTAACAAGAAAAGTGTAGAAGAACAAGCGGAAATTCTGAAGTCCGGGTGGGCTCAACGACCGAAGCCTACGAGTTGGCTGCAGGAGCAGAGGAAGCTGCTGCACAAGTCCACGAAAATGGCATTACTTATGGATCCCTGAGATGAACACAGTAAACGTTACCATATTAAGTCAGACGGATCCTATGAATTCTTTTGGGGAGTTCACACTTAAAGCCGACAAGCCGGAAAGGAACTCCTCAGCCCCAGATCATCCCGAGACCCACCCATGATCTAGTGCGGCGTCGTGGTTTGCTATGCGTCCACGTGTCATGATACACTCCCATCTCATTACTTGGGCAAGCACACACCTCTGCCTAAAAACACATGTATGGCGTATATACCTCTGGAGCATCTGCTGTAAGGGCCCGTTATTATATGCTATGTGTTAAGCTACTTGGAGGGACGGAGCTGTCCTTCTGATCATGAGACCATCGTTGTGTCGAGCCTGCCGGCACCAGTCGAGGCATTAAGGGAGCTTAGAGTCTTAGAGGCTTAGAGTCTGAGGGAGAAGTTCGGACCCGACGACCCGACACTGCCAGCAGCTTGGAGATTGGAGAACGGTTTCAAGCGATACACTGCTTCAGAAACTACAACTACAACCCTCCGGATGTTCGGTGTAAGGCACTGTGGATGGTCGTTTGTTTAAGGGAACTGCTCTCAAGCTGTTTTGCCCTGGCCGTTGCAAGGAGGCTCGGAGAGAGCAGGTCCCTTCTGGAACACAGCATACAAGCTGCGACCTCGAAACCGCAGGGCCCATGCTCGCAGCCCAGAAGCCCCAGCCACAGACTCTCATCCTCAGTCCTAAGCCTCGGGACCTTCACAAGCCGCGATTCGGGAAGTCCTCGATTTATCTGGGAACATGACTGTTTCCATGTTTTAGGGTTCATGGACCTCACTGACATAACATGCTTCGACTGGGTCATCGACCGAAGGGAGCCATCGTGAACAGTCTCTCGGATCAGCATGCCGGGTCTGCTTCATGCAGCAGCGACTAGCGACTGATGTAGCATTCCTGCACCTGCTTAGATTGCGGGACAAGCCTTGCATGGGAGTTGCCGTCCAGCTGCGGACCCTCTCTCGCACTCAAATGACACGGAACATACTAATCTTGCGAATCCGAAAGCACCTAATTCGGAACCACCTATTTGGGTTGTCTGGGTCATTTGTCTAAGACCTTGGACAGCTGGGCTCCTTCTTACAAGGACCAAGGAACCCTGCGCAGGAACCCAAGTTCAGGAACCCCCTCAAACCGCCACCCTAATCCTGAAACCCCGCACCATGCACCCCCAAACCAAAAATATATAAGCCCACATCCATGAGGGATGGGATTCTGCAGATTCCTAAGCCCTGAACCTCAGTTGTACATGAAGGACTGCGGGTTGTTGACATATGACATAGCCTAGGGCGAACTGCCATCGGGCATAAACTGAAAGGCTCCATAATCCAAGGGGGTGGGGCTCTGTATCTGATCTAAAGAACAACTCAATATCGATTCTGCAACCTTTACAAACCCCACACCACCCAGGAACCCGACCTTCGAAGCAGTTGAAAGGGCAGCCGATGCCGTAGCGATTGCAGCAAAACCTGAGCCACGGCTTGCTTCGGGTTTGGAGTTTAAGGAATTTGGCTTTGGCCTTTTTTGTTAATTTTTTTGGTCCCCTCCTTTCCTACGGCCGACAAGTCGTTAGTGGGAATGCCTATTTAGGCAGAGGTGTTGGCCAGGGCAGGGATCCTACAGGCAGGATAACCATCAACCACCATGCCCGCATGTGGGAACCCAAGATACAAAAAACTGCAGTTCCCCACCCGCTGGCCACATGCGCAGGCTACTCCGGTTCGTAGTCGCAGACTTCCATAACTGACATCATTTACTGACAGTTTGCAGGACACAGCACTGGCAAGCAGTTACAACCTTGCAACATCACAACGGCCTCACTAACAAGGTAGTTGGGGTTTAGGGCCAGAAGAGTGCCGACATAGTGCAAGTTTCCGTTCGTGGCGTCTGAGCCTAGGCCATGCGTCCTCGTGTGAATGGCTTTTCTGCGCAGATCGGATCGGAAGGTTTACGGGCAAAGGCGTCTTGAACTGTGGGTTTGTAGTAGGAGATCCACAAAGAATGTAACCTTAGCCTCGATACGAAACGCTTCATTTCCACCAGGTTGACAGACTTGGTTGGATGGGTTTCGGGTCGGGGACTCTAGTTGAGTGTCGGAGGTCTTGGTCCCCTATTTTTGCTGAAAACTCACGTCCGAAGCTGACAGATTCGGTGTTGGGTTAAAGCCCGCTTTGATCCACAACAAAGTCCGAGCTAGTGCTAGATGCTGACGAATGCAGACAAGTTCAAGCGATACAAAATACAAGGAGGCCACAAGCAACTTGGAATCTGAAACTACCATGGTATGAGACAAAGGGGGAAGAGGCTTTGGGAGACAAGTTGCCCTTTAGTTTGCCCTACGACTATGATTTCAACGAAAGAAAGTTTGGCCAAATAAATCCTCGGGATTGAAAGGTCATCACTGCCCCAAGCCCCAAAGCTGTATCGACCTCGACCTGCCAAACTCCGGGCTTCACCCCATCCGACCGGAAAATCTAAACATGCCCAGCCAGGACAGCCAGGCCAGGGCCAGGATGCTGCATCTTCGGTCCAGACCAGGCAGTCTTCCAGTGATGAACGCCTGCATGGCCTGAGCGAAATGAACTTCTTCAGTCTTTGGCAAAGGTTGTATGCTGCAGCGCCGAAAATGTCGTGGGACACACAGAGACTCTGCTCTAAAGGCTGCGTATTGCTAGACTGAACAATTACATGCTTTCTGGCTTCTGGCTTCAGAGCGTGAGCCTCAGGATTGAAGCTGGGAGGATGATGGCTGGCAGTGTAGCGATTGAGGGCTTTGGCTTCCCAACAAGAAACTGGCTGAAGCCAGGTTTGAAAACAGGTCCCAACCAATCCTGAAATGGACCGCAGACGCGCCACTGCGCCACATGCGGGTTGTTCTGCTCTGGTTCGAGGCTCAAGGTTTATTTTGGAAGTAGCGAGTTATTTTAGGCCTGAGCCCTTCACTTAATTATGATCGCACACTGTCGAGAAAAAGTCGGACAATTCGCGCCCAAGCTTCAGTTGTAGTCGTTCGAGATGATGACCCTGAGGAGCTGGGAGTCTCAGAAAATGACAAAGACCCTCGCTGCAAATCAAGAATAGACTGCTCGGGTCTGTGTTGTTTACATAATTGCCCTTGATACAACCGCTATACCGACCCCCCATATGCTGGAGCAGCATCAGTTGACCTACACAGTGACTACCTGCCTGCACCCACCCGTCCACTTTACCTGCGTGCCTGCAGCCTGCCTACCTGCATACATACATGGTCCTATAGACTCCACCGTAGAACCTTTTGAATCTCCGATCACCGAAACTATTGCTTTTCTCATGTGATTGCTGGGCCCATCTCAACCGATGGAAGGAGCTGGACATCGCAGCTAGTCCCAGCAACGGTACTGAACACACAGGGGCAGAACAGCAGAGGAATGTTCATTGGCTGATTATTGGTTTCCAAGAAGACGTAGGAGTGTTGGCACGTTTGTTCTTATTTACCAACAAGCATAGGTGAACCCAAAGCGTTAAAAAAACATGCCGCGATAGGACAAACAAGTCAAGCAAAAGCAGTAGTAGGAGTAGTAGTAGCAGTAGCAGCAGCAGCAGCAGGAGTAGGAGCAGCAGGAGCAGGAGGAGGAGGAGGAGGAGCTGGAGTGGGAGTGGCGTAGCAGTCAGTAGTAACAGCAGCAGCAGTAGTAGTCGAAGTGCCATTCAGCTTGTAGATCAGAGCACTCCGTCGAGACAGGATCTAAATATGCTGGGTACGGTAGAGGTCAAGCCAAAAGACCAAAAGATTGGAATGTGGAATTGTGCTGCCTATCCTGCGATTCCAGGTTGTAGAGTTGGAGTCTGGCTTCTGCTGTGTTGCATGCGGCCAGGCCAAACCTGCCGGTGCCGGGTTTCGCAGGTTGCAAGTTTCCCTCCGAAAGGCTCCTCAACATGGATCTGTAGATTTCAACACCATATGCCTATACCACAAAAACTATTATCAACAGTCAAAGCTCCAGAAAGGGATGAGGGCTTAGGCTCCAGGGTTTGGGAAGGGATTGAGGTGTAGACCCTAGGTATTGAAAGCTTGAGTGTCAGCCTTTGAGTTTCAGCCTATGCCATCGATGCGGATCCCATTTGGCGCAGTCGAAGGTCGTGTCAGCTTTGTGCATGTGCGTGTGGTGGATCACCAAAGGCTCCGGTTTCCTGGGCGGAGGTACCAGCAGATCTTTGGACTCCAAGCCTAGTTCAGAGATGTCGAGGGCTCTATCTGGGAAGGAGCTGTGGTCTTTTCGAGAAAACCCTGCACAAACAGCCGCATGTAGCCCAGTGCCTAGCGACGTCCGTACTTGCCCGCTGTGGGCAGTGTACAAGTGAGGTGGCATGTGAAGCTTGGAGAACCTGTTGAGATTCACGGTAGCATCTTCAGATCGGGCACTGAGCATCTCTTGATACAAATCCACACCCTGAAGGCGAAACGACCGAAACGCCTTCAGTGCCTCTCTTGCACACAGGATTCTCTTCACATCCCTGGTGTGACTTCTCGCAACACCAGGCTTTCTTCGGAAGGCTCCACCTGAGGACTGCTCGCAAGTTTGGGTTGTAAGTTCAGAAGTACTGAGGCCCCGCATCCAAACCTATTTTCCGGAAGGCCGAAGGCTTTGTGCAACCCGTCTAGACCCCGGAATGATGCCTGCAGCCTGGGCCCCTGCCCAAACTCTCCAAGCCCGAGCCCTACATCCAGGCTTCTGCAGCAAACATCGTCGTTAGAGGTGGAACGGTAAATTTTGATACCTAGCATCGAGTTTAGGGGTTAGCTGTATCTCAAAACTACATTGTTGGCTGGTGACATTGCGGCTGTAGACCTTGATTGAACACTCTAGTGGCTCTGGGATTTGATTAGGAATTATAGGATTGTGTGCCACGGATCTTCTGGCAGCTTCTGCCTGAAATGATATCAGGACTGAGTCAGTGCGTGATGACTTCGGGCTTGCAGGTGTCTGGTTTCTAGATGCCCACATCACCACATCAGACAGACAGACAGACGTACTTGTAGCTGTTGTCTCGCAGAGTTTCGTGAAACGGTAGGTGGGTTGCTCACAAGAGAGCCTACACCATACGGGCCCAGAGAAAAGTCTGGAACCTACCAGTAGGTTTCCGAAGCACCGCTTCGCAAGACAAGTAGATTATAATGAACTGAGACGAGAAACTCAGATTCGAGTTGCCCTATACAGTATTTATGCATAAAACCTCTAATCACAGCCAGCACCGGAAGTTGCTCAGAAAGAGAAACCTGCTGAATTAGGGGGCTCACCTATGCTGCAGCGTCCATTCAAGTCAGTGGCATTGTCTTCCAATGGTGCAACTCCTCGTTGCAATCGAAAGGGTCGCAAGCGCGCTCGTGGTGGGCGCAGCACCTAGGACGAGATCGTGCCGAATCATGCCCTGCACACAACAGCACTGACCTCGAAAGGTTTGGGGAACTTGAAACATGCTCATGGTCTTTGAGGTTGGATGTTAAAGCCGAGGGTTTACCGATGCTGTTGAGTGAGCACCAAAGCGCTGAAACATCTGCCAAGAGGCCAGTGCTTCTTCGATGGTGACCAGCGTTCCCAGTGGTCGTAGTTCGAAAAGCACTGGAACGGTTCCTGAGAGTCAGCGGAAGCCCGAACACTATGCGGCTCGTTGGAACGGCACTTCATGGCTACATCGGGTTTGTGCAGGTTGTTTGCAGGTTGCACATGGGGATTTTGCTGGGTTGGCAAAGGTTTAGCTGAGGGCGTAGGACAGTGCAGAACTGCGGTTGTCTAGAGGATATGAAGGTTCAAGCACCCACGCATGTCAGACAGTGCGAGTTGGTTCCTTTATCAAGCCTCCCTTTCCCAGCGACCACAGCCCGAAGGGGCTGCAAGAAAGCAGTAGCCGCAAGAACGATGGACTGCAGAGATTGCGGCAATATGAAAGTTTGAAGAACCCGCCGACGTAAGGAGATCAACTTCCAATGCACTCCCGTGTTTTGCAGACCTCCGACCAGAATCGATTCTTACTGTACTGATCCAAGCCAGGGGGCGGAAGATGTGGTTAAAGGGCAGCCTGTTCCCATTCTTTCCTGGGCCATGGAAGGACAGAAGTGCAACCCTGCTGCGGGGGCTCTCAACACGTTTGGACTGTACACTTATATGCTGCTGGTAGCCCACACCCGTTTAGGATCTACAACCTCCTCCATGGGGAGCCTGAGTTCTTTTTCGAGGATCTGGTTCGTGACAGGGAAGGAAGGAATATCTCGCATGCTAGCTAGGGCTCAACACCACTCAATCCTTGCAGGTCGTCCTAGATCCTCGATCCCCAAACCTCATTGAAGCCCAGATCGACAAGTTCTCCGAGATTCTGGGTCCATCATTGCTTTCCCCGTACACGAGTCGCGGCTCAAATCTCTCACTCTCAGCCCTCGGCATCCGTCTCCAAACAAAGCCATCAACGCCTAGCCTCTGGATACCGTAGGCATGAATACATATTTGCATACACTTCACTACAGGAAAAGCTTGTTTACATAAGCACGGAAATGACTCCGACAAAAGCAAGCTCGAGGAGCGCAGCAAAAGTGCTTCTTCGCCAGAGGCCACTTGGCCTCCCAATTCCTGCGCGCAGAGTTGGGGCTTCTTGCTTCCCCCGGCCCCAAACTCAAAGGTCGAGGGTGACCGGGTGTGAGATGAGTTCAGGCAAGAGGGTACTGCATCTCGTGTTGCGAAAGTTGGCTCAAGCCTACAAACCCTGAAGGCCCACTGATGGCTCGAGCGCGCTTTCCAGACTGCAGACTTGTGCAGTCGTCATGTCACATCCTCCGACCCCCCAGCAAGCTTAAACCCCAAAAGCTCACCCAGCGAACTGTGCCTGTTCTGGGTGCCTAGGCTCCGGGATCCTCTGGGCCTTTAGTCATTTGGAGCTAAGAGTTGGGGCTCAGGGTCTTGGCTGCAGGGGTTCCAGGCGTAAGCGCTGGGCCTCAGATTCAGCGTGCAGTCCCATTGCTGACCTGAGCACATTGAGTGAAGTTGCGGACGGGGATTTCTGCTTGAGTTCTCACATCCGAGCTTGTGGGTACACGGGTTCTCCTGACCAGCTTGGATTTGTACAGTTCGACTATATGGGTCGTCTCATGAAGTCTCCGGGCTTCGTAGTTTGACTGTTGAAGTCTTAAACCCAAGTTTTCGCCCGCTGGCATGACAAAACCCCGTGAAAACATACCCTTTCTTGCCAAGTGTTCACGGACCAGCAATCCGAGTCGCTGGACATGGACCGGTCCAAATGGGTCTGGAAATTTTCATCGTGCAAAAAATGACTGAACCCCAAACGACCAAGAACTAGTGGTGAGCTTGGGGTTCAGAGGGTCCGGGTGAAGGCAGGAATAACAACAACAACAACAACACAGCAGCAACATTGAATCAAAAGCTGTGCCTTCAAAAAATTGTTGCAGCACGTACATACATGCGGGCGCAGTGGCAGCCGCGACTCTCGTGATGGCAGCACCAGTGCTTTTTCGTTAAAGACCAGCCAATGTCCCAGCTGGAATACCTTGCACTTGAAGGCCAGGGTCCTTCTTGGGAGTTCAGAACTCCTGCTTCGGCTTTGGCTGGAAAGGCTTGCGCTTCAGGGTTCGGATTTGGTTGAGGGGGTGTGGAGATCCCAGGTTTAGAGCAACTCAGTACCTTGCAGTTCAGGGTTCTGCGTTGTTGCAGTCGAAGGATCAACTCCGAGGTCTGATACAACGCCTCCGGGTCCAAGGCCAAGGAAAGGATGGACGAGCCCTTGAAACCCGAAGCTTCATCGGCCAAACTATAGACCCCAAACTGTACTCTCAAACGAGCCGAGTCCCGACGTGCTGCACCCGAAACTGTGAACCACACAACCCAACGAACCATAAAACGAGGATCTTCATAATTGCGTTCGATAGCCAGGCTTTAGTGACTTTAGTGAGTCTCACAAGACAGAATCGAAACCCCGCGCTCGGACCCCACTGACCACATACTCCATGTGTGGGTTGAGGGCTCGGGATTCCTGCTAAGGTCGGAGATTTCTCTCACCACTCATCAGGCGAGTAGCCCCGCGTCGCAGTCGAATGGCGGAGGAGTAGTGGAAGGTGGACAACCCCGCCTGGGCTTCTGGGCTTCCGACTTGCGGTCTATAACCTCGAATGGTTTTTGGCCGAGGGTTCATGGCTTCGGGCTTGGGGTTGTTTAGGGTCTGAGAGTGAAATGTGGCCAGGGCTTCAAGCTCAGCGAGCATTTGAGGGTATGAGCTAAGCAAACCGACAATCATCGTGCAGCGTGTGTTGGATTCAGCTTTAGGCATGAGGTATTCTTGATGTGTTTCTTGGCGGGTCTGGGGCTTGTCACCCTTCATCTGAAATCTTTCAACTGAAGCCCTGCGGTATGAAGATCCGCGCTCTCCGACGGCACAATGGGGTAGAAAGGGCTGGGAGCACAAATACTCAGCGAAAACAAAACTAAACCTCCAAGTTTAGAGGTTCAGGTGTGCAACGGCTTAGGCTCAGGGGGAAATGTAAGTTTAGCTCACTGCACATATTCATCGAAAACGCACAGCATTCGCCACGAACGTGCACTCGGCTGTTCCAAACAACGGACTGGTACGACAGCCAAGCCCCAGAAGCCTTCACTGCACCCCTCTCATTAAGCCCAACACGAAATCGCAAAATCCTACCACCTTTGAGATAAACTATCCACCAGACACGCATGCGAGCCAGGAGCTGTGTCTTCTCACAGCACCACGCCTCTCGACTTCGGAGGTTTCGGGCTTTTAGACCCCCCAAAACTAGCGCAATCCCGCTTCCAAACAACCTGGAACCTGGAATTTCTGACAATGTAACCTTCGCCTGCCAGTCAGCTCGGAGAGCCTCTCCTCAAACCTAAGACCCGCCACACTGAACCCAAAACACAAAGCCCGCTCGGGCCGGGTTGAGACTTCGGCTGTACGGCTTAGGCGTCAGGGCGAGGATTTAGCGTTCATCATCATGATCATCGTCATCGTCGCCTTCATCTTCACCAGTAGTAATTAGCCATTATCATCATCGCCGTCATGATCGTCGCTCGGGAGTTCAGGATGTGGGTAGGCAGGGGGGCTGCCACCTAGAACTGCCCGGCCCAACCCCAAAATCCTAACCCCGACATAATGACATAGGGCATGTTGACATCGTCACCTGCCTTCTTGGAAAACGACCAAGTGTGCTGCCAAGACAACCAGTTGGCGTTGCCTTGGTACTGCAGGCCTAATTTCAGGTTTCTGCAACTAAGGTTCTGTTCTTGTGCGGCTTTGGAGCAAGGACTCTACAGCTCACTTGTGTTGGGTCTATCTTCTGAAACTCTCATCACTTCCGAACCCTGCAGGCCCTAAGTTCAAGCTTCGCCACCTTCCGCCACAACGTCCAGGTCTCGAAACCTTATCTCCTGAACCTCTTCCTCGTCCCAATCAGACACCCCAAGAAACTATGCCGAACTGCTCTACAGGAGTCATTGGGCCTTAAGTGGAGAGCCTCAGGTGCACGCGCATAGTATATAAGTATTCAATCCTCAAACATGTTAAAGATCCTGAACTGAAGCCTGAATCCTAAACCCTATAGCTCGTTAAAAGCTTGAGGTGGACCCGCTTAAACCCTTCAGGGAGCCGCTCTTGAGTTTTCAAATCTACTATAGACACTAGACCGACTCCTATAATCCTGCATCCCGTGATACCAAAATCTTCGACCCAGGACCCCAAACACTGAATCTTCACCAAGAGCCGAAAGTCCTGACAGCTGGGGGCAAAACCACTACAAACACAAAGATCTTGGAACCTAAGGCAGGCTGCAGTCATACGGATCGCAGGCGCGATTGTGGTGCACGCCTTGGCTCACACAGAGCCCTGCATGATTGTACAGGAGTTCTTGGAACCGAGCAGGATACTGGAGTTGTGTAGGTCGACTGGTTCAGCCGGCTGCAATCGCTGCTGCTACTTATACGACAGCCTGGGGGCTTTCGACCTGAGGTAGAGATCTGCGACAACCGTATCCTGTAATGAAACACAGAAAGCCACACCTGAAGCACGGATGACTTCCGAGCCTCAGCTTTCAACCCTGAGCCCCGAACCACAAAGCTTTACACCCAAGAGGGCCACAACTTGACGTGGCTATGTTTTTCAACGCTTTTCTCCTTCGCCTAGACTTCTCTAGACTCTGGAACTCGCTTTGCGACAAAGGCTCGCTGGTTGGGTTTAGGTTTCAGGGCTGAGATTACCTGTATACTCTCTGTCTGTAGTCGACCTCCCAAAATCCGTAAACGATGCACCTGCTTGTTGCTGACACCGAAGCCCATTCACGGAAACAACCGGTCACCAGTACTAATTCGCCCCCTGAAACCCCAACCCCAAACACTCAATACTCAATTCTAAACCCCAGCAACCCCTACTGTTGCACTGCAATTCTATGACCATTACCGTCCTATCTATGGTAATAGATTATGTTTCAATTGCTGTTCCCACTCTTCAGTTCTTATGCGAGCAAAGTCAAGATGCAGCACCATCGCTTCTTGGAAGTCGTCCAACCCCTGACCACAAGGTGTCATACAGACTCCCGGAAGCAGGAACTGGACAAGGGTGGCGGCTTCCCTATTTTAGAATACTATTAATAAATACTGCTATTACTACCCTCCTATTGCGATGACTATGACACTTACTATTGCTAACCGTACTGTTGGTTTGTTTGGGGGGTACACCCCGGCCCCACACTACTCAGTCCCTTACATTGGGAGGTCGAGGTCTGGGGTGGAAGTTTAGTGCGTTTGGTTTTGGGTTGAGGTTCGTAAAATTTAAGTTCTCGGAATCGGGGTTTAGGGCATGTCTACACTTATGCATGTGTCTGTGTGTGTATGTGTATGTGTGTATGCGTATATCTATACACACTAACAAAGGAACAAACAGCCACAAAAGTAAATAATGCGCATAATGCCGGACAGGTGCCCAGACTTAGGGTGAAACAGAGTGTCCATAGATGCAGCCGAAATAGAAATCACGCAGCAAGGCCTAGGGATTCGCTACTTCCGAGTCTTGCAGTTGGTTGAAGTTTTGACATACGCCAGGATGGCTCTGCACTACACCCGCACGCCAACCAACCCTGAAAGACAGATGAACCCTCTGACCTCAAGAAACACAGGAATCATGAAAGCAGAACGTCACGCACGAAACAAAAACGTTATTACCCCTCTGCCCCAGGAAGGACGAAACAAGAACGGTATTACCCTCCTCCCCCTCCCCGCGGCCGCCCCGCCCCCCTCTCAACAAGACAAGAACACTGGAATCATGAAGAAGAACGTCACTACGAAGAAGCACGAAACAAGAATGTCATTCCCCCCCTCTTCTCAGGAATCATGAAAGAAGAACGTCACGACACGACGAGGAAGCCTGGGCGCCCGCCCTGCGCGGGGAGAAAGGTTCAGGATATTTGTTTTAGTTTAGGGGTCTGGGGTTTGGTGGTGCAAAAGAGAAAAGGACAACCATAGCAGCAAGGAGCAGCAGCAATGACAAGCAAACTACGAGTGAAACGATGACCACTGGAAGGCCTAACAACAGGGACAATATTCGCAAAGAAGGTGACTCGCCCTCATGACTCATTACGATACCCTGAGCCTTTAATAAAGTCTGGAATCCTAAACCAACACTAATTTGAGCTGGTCTTGTCTTCGGAGGCCCGTCTACCTGTAAAGCCCTGTAACCCCAAAGCCCTAGAGCCCGAGCCCACCACCCCAAGGCTGTTGCCCACCTTTCCCAGTTCTCGTAGTCGGCATCACAGTCGAAAGGATTTTGCAGAGTCCCAGTGAGCCTAGGTGCCGCAGCGGCTTATCAGGGTTTTGTTTCGACTTGCGGGCTTAAACAGATTCGAACTACCCAGGCCGGTTGGTCACGGGATCAAGGTTTCAGGCTTTCTGCATGTCACAAGACTTAGGGCATCTTTCTCGAGGGTGCGCTGCTAGGGTTATACAGCCTCAGCGGTATTGGGACTCCTGGGATTGAAGCGTGCAGAAACCTGCTGTGATCCGGGGGAAGGTAATCAAGGGGTGGCAACGTTTTGTGCTACTGTAATTACCTAAGATTCACTGGAAAGGTAGAAGCCAGTCTATAAACGCTTAAAACTTCACACGCTGTAGGATTGAGATTCTGGGGCCTGGTGACATTGACGCACGGCACTCAACAAGTGGCAAGGTTTGGTGAAATGCCTTCGGTGAAGTTTGGGGCTTCGCCTGCGTTCCGTGTCTACAGTGACTGACTTGACTTGCCATTGTAGTTCAGTTTTGTCGCAGACAACCCGTAATCCAAACCAAGCGGGCTCATAAAAGTGCTTTTGAAGGCCTCCTAGTCCAAAGTGTCCCAACTCCCTGAAACCTTCAGTGAGGTAGAAGAACTCCTTATCTCTTCAACCTGGGCTGCCTTCCGCGGGAAGGGCACAAGGGTCGTTTTGATTTGTGAATTTCGGAAGTGCTTCCGCGAGCCCCTGACAGAATCGAGAATCCTGAACCATTGACACCGTCTTGATTCATTCCAAATTGCGGCCCTCGTTCTACAGAGCACGCTTTGAGCACTTCAGCCTCGAACTATAGATCCCACATTCCTGAACCCTGCCAAAGTCATCTTCACCCGCAACACTCTGGTGGAGCGACTCCTCTGGGCAGCCTTTGCCGAAGCGGTCGCAGCACCAGCGCTTCTTCCTGCGTATGTATACTTACGTAGAAACAAAGAAATGAATGAGTAAATTCTGTATATATATATACATACATATGATATATATATATATGTTCCAGCATATGTAGGTGTATGTATGTGCATATATATATATATACACGGATCTACGCGTATATACATGCGTACGTACATACATACATGCATGCATGCATGCATGCATACATACATACGACATACATACATACATACATACATACATACATACATACATACATGCATGCATGCATACATACGTACAAAATAATGAATAAAAATTCGAATGTACATAAATGCCGTATACATAAATATATATGTATATATATATATGCGTGTGTACATGCACACATGATTATACAGATAAGTACACACATGTATGTGTATCTATATATAACACATCCCAGGAAAATGGGTTTAGGAGGATTAGTGCTAGGATCTCTTATACTTTACCTTAAGGGCATGAGGATGCTCCTGTTCAAAACTTTCTGGCCTTTACTATATATATATATATATGTATACATACATATTTATATATATATATATATTATATATATATCATACACAGAATGAAACAGACAGATTTTCAAAGTTCTACCAAGGTCTTATGGGTTCGCCCTGTCAGTTTAGACTCGTTCAGATTGAGGGCCGAGGACCAAGAGGGAGGGAAGGGTTCTAAGGAAGGGCTCTTCTCGAAGAGCCTGCGGATGCATGTTGCGGGGGATTGTTGGAGGCACCGATCCGCTTGCAGTGCTTCTCACCCAATATTCTCGGCCGTTGTCTGGCACATCCCGTCATCTTGCGAACATGACGTTTACGAGAGTTTCGGAGCAGAAGTTGTTCTACACAAGCAGAATCGATTTACTTGAGTGGGCCGCACTCTTAGCTATGTGACACAATCGAACTCCTAAGATCGATCATTGCAGATTTCGGGGTTGAGGGTTTGGGTAAAAGCGCACGTGATTTCGTGCTCTCGCAAGACTTCCTCCATTTTGGCGATCAGCTTCGATCTACAGGATTGGCAGCGCTGACTCCCTTTCCTATCTGCGATTCTGATAAACTTTTAGCGCCTGCCAGGCGGATCTTTCCTAGATCCTGGGAAAGCAGACCCTAAACACGAAACAACTCGAAGCCCTAAACTCTGACCCGTAACACTAGAAACGAACTCTGACTCACTGAACCGTAAATCCTCAATCCAGGTTCCCTGCCCTGAACCTCTCTGTTTGTTACTCTGCCGGGGTCCCTTCCGACCAGCCCTTCTCCAGATTGGCGACTCCGGCATAGCCTTGTTTCTGTGACATCTCTGCAGGGATCTCTGGTCTGGGACTCGGGTGTAGGGTTTAGGGTTCAGGTCCGGGGTTTGGGTCCTGATGCTGTCTCTGGACATGCACAATCTGCCTGTATCCTGCCTTTTTCGTCATATTGTCAGGGTGAACAATGTCATGGACTATGTAAGTTTCCGCAACTCCTGCAAACAGCTAAACAGGCATGATACAAATTAGTTGTTATCGTATTTCGGGCTTGTTGGGTCTGCGAGGCTCAGGATTTCCGGGCTACGGCGGTTCATTGGGCGAAGACAGCTCGGAACTCGAATTGGGAGATTGTGTTTGTCAGCGTCCCAAAGCTGGATCCCCAAACATCTTAGGTGTCGAAGCAGGTCGCCAAGTCCTGAACATCCTGCCCTGCCAAACCTCAGACTGGAAGCCTCAGGCTGTACGGAAGGCCACGGGGGCTGACCCTTGAGACCCAACTCGTGCAATTTGCTGGTGCACGCAGTTACAAAGTCCAAGCTTGGAGATTCTTGGCAGTCAGCTTCGAGCAAAGTATGAAATTTCCGTGCCAGGCAAGATCAGATCCTCCCGATGTAGACTGAGCCGCGAACTATGTGAAACCTGTGGCACCGACCACCCGTCCTGAACCCACACTCTGACTCAAATTAAACCCTAAACCCCAACAACTCAGACCTTGACCTTATACTGCAGCCATGGGGCAGTCATACGGCACCTCGGTGGTCGTTGTTACGACCTCGCAGCCGCGCTCGTAGTTTTCGCAGCACCAGGCCTGAAATCAAGGTGCAGACCAAGGTCTGCACTGGCTTGGCTTCTTGCTAATACATTTTTAGATCCGAAGGGAATGCAGAAATCTCCTATTCTTGTAGTTCCAACTATGTAAGCTTTGCAGAAGAACCCAGCAGCTGCAAGAAAGCTGGAACATGCTTGTCCACTAGCCGCATGCCAAAGTCAAGAAAAGCAGCATTACACGACCATAGCATAGTATAAGTTATCATAGCACACAAAGGTAACATTGTAGAATATAGAAAAATACACTATGATACAGCAAGCGTTGCCCTGGGGGCCCGAATTCTAAAACATTGACTTCCAGCTGTGTTCTTGAAAAATATCACAAGTTGGGTGAACTATGTCCCGGTTGGCGTAGAGTCAAGCGAAAGTGGATATCACAGAGTAGAGCTTGTACGTCACTTACAATACAGTAGGGTGGCTTGAATAATCATCTTAGCTCTGCGGGCACATACCATAACAGTGCCGCTTAATGTCTTGATATGAACCAGAACTAATTAACTAATATGCACACAGCGTGCCACGTGTAGTTACCTGTTACCTCTCATCGACACGAAATAGAAGCCCCTTACAGGTGGGTAGTTCTTCTTCCATAGTACTCCCATAAGACCCCCTTTACCTTATAGGAGTGGTATGGGAGGCTTATGGGAAACTACCCACCTAATAACTACCCNGTGGGTAGTTCTTCTTCCATAGTACTCCCATAAGACCCCCTTTACCTTATAGGAGTGGTATGGGAGGCTTATGGGAAACTACCCACCTAATAACTACCCACCTGTAAATGGCTTAGACGAAAGTCTGTAAAAAAGCATACCAGAAAAATAATTTAAAGAGGCTTGTTTATCTTCGAAAAGAGTAGGCCCCCACGCCGACACCAATTATATGATATACTATAATATGATATATGATGACATAGAAGCACTTTGATTCGATAGCAAACAACCGCAATACTATAGAATGGGACTTCATGGAAACATGTAAAATACATAGTGAAGTATACAGCAACATCTAATATAGCATGGTATAGTACAAAATAATGCAGTGTAGCAGCGTAGGCTACACTACCAGACAAACCTTAGGCAATGTAATCCATGCAACAGAATACAAGGGAGCAAAATTAGAATAGACCAGAATAAAACGTAAGATCATAACATTGTACAATATGACATGGTCTGGTATAATGAATTTAGCGCAATAAGTTATAGTATAACACAGTATAATATAAAAGAAGAGAAGGGGGAATGCCAGAAGAACCTTGAAGACATGATAAATATAGTGTGGCACAACGCAATACAATACACTGATACAACATTATACAAAATAACCTGGCATAAGAGAATGTCATATAAGGTACTTTAGCAAGTATGACATAGTATATCATAATACGGAATCATACAGTATAATTTCATGCAGTATAATTTGATGCGAAATGAAATGACGAAATGTTTGCATACTACCATACTTTTTGTTATAGACTATACAACTATTGTAACAAACTGTAACCTAATGCAATATAACGATATACAGTGTAATGTGGTATGTTGAAACATAACAGGTTTGGGAATATCACGGACATATCGATGAGATCATACGGTATGATATGACACAAAACCTTGTCATAGCAGAACATACCATCGTATAAAGCAAAATACAGGCATCAACCCTGGAAACACCAGACCCTCAAGGCACCTAAAGCCCGAAAGTGCCGAAGCCCTACAAACCTAAAGCCTGAAATCGTGCAGGACCCCCAATCCGAACTACACCCTATCTAGCGGCAATAATCAAAACAAGCACATCTTCTCCAGGGCAGAAGCCCACAGCGCCAACACAATCAAAGTCTGAACATAACATCATTTCTTGGATTTGGTTTTTCAGATCTA
The DNA here is from genome assembly GCA_003297005.1 of Symbiodinium sp. clade A Y106. Classification (NCBI taxonomy): domain Eukaryota; class Dinophyceae; order Suessiales; family Symbiodiniaceae; genus Symbiodinium; species Symbiodinium sp. clade A. The sequence continues at coordinate 54,679 of BGNK01003612.1, forward strand.
GGGTTCACGGCTAGGGGGCTTGCAATTGCAGTTTGAGCAACTCCAGACACCAGGGTGCCCAGGGACTGTGCGTAACGGGACCGATGTTGTCCGTGCATGTGGGGGCATCACAACCTCCGAAGTCCGAGAAAGAGACTTGGAACCACCTCCCAGACGCTCATACCTCAAAGTACCTCGTTCGAGACAACAACAAGGAAACCAAAGAGAGCCACACATCCATACTCTGACTGACCCGGGCCTTCTTGGGCTTGGACCAGCCAAGATGAGCATGTTCTGGGCAGACGTTTGTGGACACGGGGGGTTGGGGGCTTGTTCTGTCTAGGTTACTGTTCTGTTGGCCATCACCGCCAGCTCATGTACTCTAGACGAAGTGCTTTCAGGTCTCGGAGGACAAGTATAGTACAGGCTACTACGGGAGAAATCTGACCGGGATGTCATTCCTGAGTTAAACATCACAGCCCAACACATCTGAATCCCTGAACAATATGAAAAAGTGCGCTAACATTAAGGCATACACGACATCGAACCGTGGCCCTTCAAGGAGGGGGCTCTTTTCATTAGGGCCTGCTTTTCAAAACTCCCCAAAGAAAACTCAACGACACGCGACAACCGCTTTCTGACGCTCCCGTAATCAGTTCTCGACACAACTTTGTGCCCTCCTGATTCTTCTGAAACCCGCTGGCCAAGCGCTTTCAAAAATCTTGGATTGAGGGCTCCGTGGCGTTCTACTACGAGGACGTGCGCCTGTGTCAGACCTGGAGTTTTCATGTCTACTACTACTACTACTGCTACTACTAGAACTACTACTATTCCTGCAACAATTACCAACAACACATTCTGCTGCTGCTGCTCTGACTATACTTCGCTGTTAGTGTTTGTTTCTTTTGCGTATTTTGTTGTACTTCATCCCCTCTCCTTACTACTATAGTTACTATGACTACTATAACTACTGCGACGAGTCGACTTCGACGAGGACTAGGACCATGACGACGAAAGGACCACGACGACGACTACGACGACAACGACACCGACCACCACGACTACAACTTCCACTTTGACTACTACGGCTACGAATGACAAAGGAAGTCGGGGATGCGCGTGGGAAGGACCTGGGCCAAACAGGAGAGTTCCGTTCATGGGCAAGGAGGATTTTAAGTTTCAGCTCATTCCTCCAAAATGCCTCGACTTGCAGCTATGGGCACCTTCAGCAACTCCATAAGACCAACACTCTCGAAGCCCTATCCTCGCAACTGAACCGCTGTCCCTGAACTTGCTAAAGACATCGAGGCACCAAAGCCAGCGAAGCAGTCGTACGGCAGACTCGTGGTGACTATGCAGCCCCTGTCATGTCTATCCGGATTTTGGGTCGAAGGGGTTTGGGGAGTTTAGAGGCTTGGGGCTAGTTCGGTGTGTAGGGTTTCGAACTTACGGCGTGGAGGTTTGGCATAGGGGCTTACATATATTCGGGGCTTAGGGTTGGGCTTGGGTCTGGAGAGGGTTGGGCTTCAACTGCATCTTCAGGGGTGTTGAGAAGGTTTGAGCCTGACAGAAGGATGATTTTCTGGTGACTCTCGAGATTTTTGTCTTCGAGTGCTTCAGAGCTCAAGCGTTCGGCGTTTAGGTTTCGTTTCTCATGTCTTGAGCTTTTTCAGGCTTCCAGGGGTCCATGCGTGCAGATCCTTACCGTGAACCCTAACCCTGTGTGTGTGTGTGTGTGTGGATGTACATGTACATGTATATTTACATCTGTATACATATATCTATATATATATATATGTATGTATGTATAAGTATATACATGTATATGTATGTATGTATATATATATGTAGTACCAAAGACATGATATGTCTGCCAAGTCTGCCAGGTCCTGGCCTTAGCCTGAGTGGGTAAGTTGGGGGTCAACCAGAGGCAATTGTAAGGGTGCTTCGGCTCTAGTCCCTTGGACTGCGTAGCTGGGCATAGCTACTGTCAAGGTCAACTCGTGCGGCTTCACGGCACGAGTGCTCTGTCGAGTTCAGGCCTGGAGTTTACAGCTCAGGGATTGGATCTACGGGATTTAGGGACGCCTTAAGAACTGCCAAATCGAGCACATGGCTTTTGGCGGTCGAATCCTTCACCCGGGCGATGGACACCCAACAACAGTGCGTGAAGGGTACAAAGTTTCAAGTACTCCTGATACGCTGTAACCCTCGACCAAAGCAGGGCCCCTACTTATTTCCGACTGCGGCCTGCTTCCAACTCAGGAGTACTTGCTGGGTGCAGTGCCTAACAAAGGCCACATGTTCACAACGGGGCCACGGTTGATAACCGCCCAGTGAATGGCACACCCTCACAACATTAAACCTGAACGTCGCTGTCGCCGCTGGAACGTCTCTCAATGGCAGCGGCAGTGCTGGCCTTCGACCAGCTCGGAACAATATCGCGGAACTTGTCCAAAAAAATGCAATCCCCTGGTTCAAGCAGATTCCTACATCCCGAATGAATTGTCCTTTCCACTTAGGCCTACGTTGGGGTCCCTAATTACTTCTGCAATTCCTACATCCTCAGGCCACATTACTTTGGCTTGGGAGTCGGATTTACGGATTCGGCTTGGGGGTCTAGGTGCCGGCATCCAGCTATGCCTTTTCTGGCCCGAGGCCGGCCGGCCCCAGTACTTGACCGTCAATTTAAACATAAATATAGTATCTGGCCTCTATCATCCTTGTGCTGCCAAGTACATCCAAAACCTCCCATACCAAAGTGGAAACACCCCGGCTGAACAAAACACCAGGAAGCATACTTCCATCGTCAATCTGTCTATCCATCCATCCATACATACTTACATACACGTAGATACAGGTACATACAAATGCATACACTTACATGCAACTGCACATTTACATCCAGTTGAATACAATGGCATACAACTACATAGAATTACGTACAACTACTGTACATACCGTTACGTACAATTACACGCAGCTACATACAACTACGTAACTTTATACATACATACGCACGCACACACATACGTACATACGGACACACACACACGTACATATGTACATACAGTACGTACATACATACATACATACATGCACATACATACTCACTGTACAGCTGCGCGCAAATACATACTTTTAGTTACATACAACGACACACCACTGTACGTACATACAGACATACTCACTTACTTACAGCTACATACAAACACTTGCAACTACGTTACATGCAGTAAGTAATTGCATACAGTGACACACAACGGCAGACAATGCATACAATCGCATACAACTACACCATTACATACAAATACACACAATGACACATAATTACATACACTTACCTAAAATTGCATACAAGAGCATACAAATGCATACAGTTGCACGCAAGTGCATGCAATTTCACACATACATACATAAATACGTACACTACCTGCATCCATCCACCCATCCATCCATCCATCCATGTGTCCATCCAGCCATGAAGGCAAGCATGCATGTCTGAATATCTATCTCTCTCTGTCTCGCTCTCTCTTTCTCCCTCTCTCTCGGTGTATATACTATATATACACACATGTGTACACAGTGCACAGTATGAGGTATGTTGTGATGTATCATGTTTTAGTCGGCTCTGTTCTTTTCTGCTGTTTTATATTACATTATACTATGTTGATTTTTATACTACACCACATTATGCCACGACGATATTATACCACAATATATACTGACGCAATATGTTTGTTCTGCTATGTTATGCCATGCTATGTTATGCATACATATGTGCATCCACGGACATACATACGTGCATACATACATAAATAGATACATGCGTGCCCGTGTGGGTGCGGGCGTAGGTATGTCTGTATGTAGAGTGATATCTTTTGTGAAGGTATGCGCAGTTACATGAAGAAGCCCATACAAAGAAAGCTACGACTGCAGATTCGCTAAGGAAGCTAAGACCAAACTGCAGGAATGATGAGCAGCATCTTGAATTACATTAGCTTTTTGCTTTCGACTGTAGTGAGATTCATTCAGGGCTTTGCGAGTATGCCATGGCGATGCTTGTTTAACTAATTGTAACTGGCAATGGCCATCTTTCGGCACGAACATGGCAAGGGACTGATTTGTGTGGGTTGGCGCCATGTCAACAATCTGAACCTATTCAGCGGGCAACTCTCCCAACTTCTGTCGGGACTGAATGGACTGAAGAAAGCTCCCCCGTCGCGTCCGTCGGGTGCGAAGCCTCACAACAGCTGTAAGCTGTGCCCGTAAAAAACCAGCCGGCCCGGACTCCAATGCACCCTTAAGGTGCAAGAACAAGAAGCTGCGCAAGCCTCGAAATTAAGGTCACCATCTCAGACAGTTTCCGCCCGTCTACCACGAGCCGCGGCAATCGAGGGTCAGATGCTGAACAAATCATCGAATGCCCCAGCATCTGTGGGACTCTCCTCGTCAAAATCGTCAAGCGAGGGCTTTCCGGAGGTCCCAAAACTTGGATAAGGTTAGGGGGTAGGCATCAGTGTGCAAAGCTTTGGGTAGCTGTTCTAATGGGACAGATGACATCTACGCGTGCTCTCGTCCTTGGCGCTTTGAAGGCGTGACACGGGTAAACCCCGAACCCAACGAACTCTGCTGTCCAGGTTGACAGCATCTCATCATGAACTCGCACTTACCAGGTTATGGTCGCACTCTGACGGATCAACACCACCCGGACTTTTTCTACTGAAGTCTGCCGTACATCTTCAACCCCGACCCGCAGACCCGAGACACGAAGGGCTGCACAGGTACCCTTTAAATAAAGCTGTGCAACACCCCTGCCAAACAGTCTCGGGCATGATGGCCCGTGACTCTGCGCACAGGCATTTCTGATGCGAGCCCTGAGATCCCAAGCACGATTAGCTTATTTGATCCTTTCCATCGGCAGCTGCATTGACGCAGGGTTTTGGGGTTCCGCTCTTGACTCTCCCTCCCTTTGCCCGCCCGAATGAATTCAAAATGCCCGACGTCCAGCCTATAACTGAAACCTCGCCTCAGAATTCCGGAAGTCCTGAATCCTAGACCCTAGGCCCTGCAACTGTAAGTGCAAAATGCCTAAGCTCTGAACCTTCCCAAGGCAGATCTGGAGTACCAATGCGACAGCTTGGCCTACCAAATTCAACCATTACTGAAAGCATAGGGCTTTGAGGTTAGATCTCAACCCAAACCGTTCAGGCCCAGCCGGAAACCCGCAAAGCCCTAGAAATTCTGATCGGCTCGCCCTCAACAAGGTCCACTCAAAGGCACTAAACCTGATACGAAGCAAGCTCCAAGTCAATTTCACAACCCAAAATCCCAAAGAAAGCCGTGAACTCCGTCCTGTGATTCCAGCGAGCTAGAGCGAGTCGACGCAGTTTCCCCAGGGGAGATTTCCTGCAGAGTTTTCCAAAGCTGGAATTGTCTGCAATTTGAACTGCCGCGACCAGGAAAGAGAAGCTCTCAAAACTGAAGGCCCGAAACGAACAGTGTCCGAAACACGAATAAATCCATATTTAAACAAGAAGCCCCAAAGCATACAGCAAGAACCGTGACACCCAAAGCGAATCACGCTCTTTTGGAAGTCTCCAAGGCCCGAGCTCTTACACCCTCCAAACGAGGGCCCGACTTCAAATCCAAATAGTTGAAAGACTGGCTAGAGATGATGCGTGCTAAGACTCTCTATACTCTTAGTATAAGTTCAGTCTTGCATGCCAAAGCCGAATGGTCTTAAGATCCAAATTTACTACTGAACGCTTTAAGGTCTCTGGCTTAGTGCTTTGAGGGTCATATATGAGTCACGGATGGTCATCAACAGTAGGACTCCGTCTTGAAACGCGCACAGAGCCAGTTTTGAAGGGATCTTCAAATCGACACCCACCCGCCCACCCACCCACCTGCGCCCCACGCATGCACGCATGCACCCGCCCCCACCCCCCCCCGCCCACACGCACGCCCATTCGCACGCTCNCGCCCTCCCTCTTTCAGGTTTGCGAGGTTTTAGGGCTCTCTAGGTTTGAGGGCTTACTCACGAGAAATTGAGGTTAGGGGTTTGAGTCTAGGCCAAGGATACTGAAAGTCGCGCTTCTCTGCAGAGGACTTGCGCAGAAGCAATCCGCTGTACACTCAGACTGCTGGGTTTTGGCGCCTGCAAGATCTCGGCTCAAGAATTCTCGTCAGCAAGGCAACTTTTCACGGGGTAGCGATGCAGGTTCCGGATGCTTACCTTCGACAAACACCTCCAACCAATTCGGCACATACGTGTGCAGCCGGGCCGAGGCGGGCGACGCGAAGCGTTTAAAATTATAAATCAAAATGTAACAATGCATTAAAATTACTGGTTATTCGTGTTCATACTGAAGTTTCAAACATAGTATGATCTAAAAATAGAACGAACACAAACTAATGGGGTATACAACAAACCTATATGACAGAATAGAATAGAATAGAACACAATAGACTAGAATAGAATATATAGAAACTAATGCCACATAAGATGATATAACAAAACATATTGTTACAACATATCATTAGACCATATAACACAGTATAATACATGAGGTAACATGATGAAACATATTGTCGTCATGGGTTGGAATATCATGAATATGTAAACTATAAATATATATATATATATATATGTATATATATATATAACCATGCAATATCCATCGATATCGCAACATGCAGCATGAAAACATCGACCTGAACCTTTCAAACAAACCCGAACAATTGAAATCGAAAGTCAAAGCCATGCCCCAGTAGCTTTCCCTCAACTTGGACTAAACACCTTGAAACTCAGACCGAGAACCCCGAGGAGCTGCAATCGAATCCGCGACAGCCGGAAACCCAATAAGTCCAGGAGTCGCAAGCCCTAAAGTATAAAGCCACGGCGACCCTAAAAGCCCTGGACTTGAGTTCGGTATGTCCGCAACCGTACAACAACGAAGACCAGCGCCCCGACAGAACCCTCGCAAAGAAGCCTGAGGGTTAGGCTTTGAGCTTAACCGACCGAAACCCCGTCCTGCGAGCTCAGCACATGCGAGCTCGCCAAGGCCGTATCCCTGGCGGAGAGTTGCTGTGCACTCTCCACGGCAGTCTTGTCGAGCGAGGCCATGGCCTAAGCTCGAACTGAGCAGACCGCTGGGTAAAAAGCGTTTGCATGCTGGCTTCTTACACCCCCGCTACACCTGCTATATCTGCTTATGGCGTATAGGGCTCAGACTCTCAGTGTAGCAGATATAGCACCCCTCCAGAGCTCCAAGAAACTTTTCGCAGATACAGCAGGTCTAGCACCTCCCACGGACACCAAGGCTGGCAGCCCCCCGGATCGTCGTGCCCCTCGTCGTTCCGTGCAAGCGCTGCAGCATTGGTTTGGGCCGAGCTGATTTACAAGGCGGACACAGGATCTCTAGGACTCTAGGTCTGTGAGGAAGGCTCAACACCCTGAACTTGTACATGCAAATTCAGCCCCAGCCTTGTAGGTTGGGCCTGCTGGCCATGGGATTGAAGCGGTTTGAGGTGTAAGGCTTCAGAACTTCCCCCTACAGACAAGACTTTAGGATTTATATTAGATGCAAGGCTGCAAGGCCTGGCAGTTGCAGTTCGAGGTTGAGGCCGGTAGGGATTGAAGGCTGAGGTGCAGTCTTGTCTCAAAGTTGGGCTTTTGGGATACCACAGTAGAAGCCAGCAAAACAAGGGGACTATTGAACACTGGCGCTGGGCTGATCTTCCAACTTTCCAGCTTCTACTGTATCAAAAACACAGTCTCAGAGCCCTAACCAAACTTAACCACATAAAACTGAGAATCTAGATAAGGTCTGGAAACCTTCGACATCCGGTGTGGCAAGGTGTTGCATCGCCTATACCTTCTTTGGCCCTTAACACAATCTCAGAAGCCTAATCAAACCTTAGACGAAAAATCCAAAAGCCATGAAGCTATATCAACATTGAGTGTGAAGGTCCGGGTCTTTCGAATCTGCTGTTTTGCCTAGTGACTGCAAAGTTCTTGGCAACAAAGACATTGCTGTCAAGCCCCAAGCGAGATTTATGTGCTCATGTCATTGTCAAGTGCAGAGGCCTACATCGGGCGTTGCAGAAAATCCAGGCTGCCAATTGAAAACAAACCAAAATTTCAGAACCAACAAGCGTAGCGGATCAATAAACACTATAATGAAGGATCAAACGATAAATAACCAGGCTTTCTACGGCTCTTCTTTGCTGCAAATGGTCGCAATGTTAAAAAAGACTGCAGTTTTGGCTGTGCCCAAGCTTCAAATGCCGCGAATTGCAGCATTTCTGCGTCGTCAGAAGTTCCATCGCCGTGGAAATGTTGTCAACTGCAGCATTTCGGCTTGTTCACATGCTGGAGCATTTCCAGCTAGCCGTATGCTTCGATAAAGTAAAACTGCGCCATGTCAGCTGAGTAGGAGTGGGGGTTAGTAGCATCAGCTTTAATAGTGGTGGTAGTAGAAGTGGTAGCAATCCCAGCAGCAGCAGCAAGAGGATGAGGAGGGAGTAGTAGAAGTGCTCGTTGAAGAAGCGGCAGTCGTCTCGTCGTCGTGGTTGTAGTAGTAGCCCTTCTAGCAGTAGCAGTGGTAGAAGTAGTAGTGGTAGATCGTAGTAGTATATCGCAGCAGCAGTAGTAGTAGTGGTGGTAGTAGTAGTAGTGGTAGCGGGGGGGGCGAGGGGCAGGGGGGGCGGGAGGCGCAGCACCCCCATTTGCAAACATTTTTGCAAGGGTTCACACACGGGTTCAACTGTTGATGGAACTCTATCTCTTAAAGAAAACTTGCACGGCTCCAAAACAAAAGGCAGGGGGTTGGGGAGGGGGGCGGCAACCCGACGCAGTTTGCATAATTGTAATACTAGGAACACTAGTGATAATCGTAATGCCAGAATACTACTAAAAATAATGAGGGTGATCGTAAAAATAACAATACTCCCTACAAGTTAAAGAAGAACAACAATTCACGCAGTAATCATAAAAAGGCTGCTGCTACTAATACTACCACTAATAACAATAATAGATATCATTATAGTAATATCAACAAAAGTAAAGATAGCAATCATAGTAGCAATAGAAACCATCAGATTAATAGTAGTAACGATGACATGGTGATAATCGTAGTAAGAAGGAAAATAGAAAATAGTCAAACTTATAATGGTAATAGCAGTATCAGTAGAAATAATGGGAACAATGGTAAACATGATAATCATGACAAAAACAATAGTAAGAATAAGGGTAACAGTATTAATAATGATAATCATAATACCAGAAGTAATAGAAAACATAAAACAAGAGCAACAATAGTTGTAATAGTAGCACTAATACTAATGGCAAAAATAACACCAAGAATATTTGCAATAAGAGTCACAAGAATGATTGCAATCGTAATAGCCATAGAAATAGTTGAACAAGCAGTCACAACACTATACTAAATAGAAAACAGCAAATTCATAATAACCATACTACTAACCATATAAATCCTAATTCTCTTTTATAGCACCCTTGATCCCTACACCAGAAACGGTTGCCAAGGCGCTAACTTACATGCTTCCTAATACCCAGGAGTTCAAGATTTAAGCTTGTCAGTGATGTCAAGTGGCCAGTCGCCGCATGTAGCTGAAGCAGGCTACAAGGAACAGCTCCGCGACCACCTGAGGCATCGACTGAACTCAAGCAAGGCAGCAGGAGCTCGAAACCGAAACCTCAACCCACGAGCTCAAGGGCTGTATACGGCTCTATTCTCTCGGAATCAAGACATAGAGTCCGTCATTTATATAGCGCTTCCGTTTCAAACCAAGACGAACCATTTGTGTGTATATATATATACATATGTGCATGTGTACATGAGCATTAATATAAACTCGTATAGTATAATACAGTATAACATGACATAATATAACACAAGATATGATCTGGTATAGTATAACAGAATAGAAAAATGTGAAACATAGACAGAACCAGAAAAGAATAACGTCGACTATTGCATGATGTGATATGACACAACATGACAGAACATGGTAGGATACGATATAACACAATACAATAAAGTTTGACATAAAACCTTTTAGTATAGTATCGTATAACATAGAAAATTGCAGTATAGGAAAAACTGGAACCTAATCTAATCTAATATGTGCATGCACGATGCAAGGCTTTACGGCAGTAGAACTGCGGCAGTGACATAGTCCATTGAGCGCCATGGAGACCCTGCCGAGATCTGAATTTCCGGCTGCCAAGGCGCGGGCATCACCACGAGCAGGCTGTCATCCGATGAAAGCGCCCAGGTGAGGCGAAAAGGGAAGAAAAAAATTCCGAGCAGCACAACGACAAAGATCGGTGTCAAGATGACAGCAACCAAGCTTCTCCGACGATCCTTTCCGAGCATGGCGCCGAGAGCCCATAGTATCCTCGGAAACGGACCACTACACACCAAAACCCTCACCCACCCACACAAACCCACAAACCCAAGAATACAACCGTCGATGCCTGGCCCTGGGTGCACGATATATGTCAAAAGAAACGAATACACTGAAATGCATACATCCATCCATCCCTCCCTTCCTCCATCCATACATACAACCATGCATGCATGCATACGTAAAGACATACGTACATAAATACACATACATACTCAAACAAACATGCATAAGTACACACACACACTCACATATACACACATCCAGGAATGCCATGCCATTCCATGCCAGGACAGTGCAGCGCAGCGCAGTGCATGCATACATGCCCCTGCTTTTACAACGGTTACCACTTGGAACTTACTCACTGACTCGTCATTATCATCGTCATCATCATCACGACAAAGGCCTGCATCATCAACTTAATCATCATCGCCTGTATCATCATGATCACCACATTATTACCAACATATACTAGCACTATACCAGTACTATTGCTCAAGTCGGGTCTTGTGTAGGGAGTAGATGCAGGAAATAGCGGTCCATGTCCCAGGTTTGCACTGCGTGGAGACTACTGACTGGCAGATCGACACATAGACCTAAGGCTCGAAACTGCCCCGTCCCGACCCACAGCTACAGAATGCAGTATCTGGGGTTTGGGGCGTTGGGTATTGCCGCTCAGCGTCATCATCAGCTGGGTAAAGCCGGCGATCTGGAGCCAAATATGCAAAAACCTGGCATACTACTGCTACTAGTCATGGTAACAATTACAGCAATAATAATCTTCAAAACATTAGTAATAACTGTAATGACTCATAACTGCAACTACTTCTGCTACTACTACTACCACCACTTCTACCACTACCACTACCACTATCACTACCACCACTACTATTACTCCTCTTGCTGCTGCTACTACTATTACAGTGTGCCGGCAAATTAGAATCACCAACGGGGGCAAGATCGCCGATGAATCTTGGTCATCTTGCTCTGCGCATTCGTGGATATGTTCACGCCGCGGAGGGGGGAGGGCCTGGCAATCTTGTTCATCTTGGTCTTGGTAATCTTCCACGACTTGCGTCACTGGCACAAGCCCGGGGGGGGGAAGAAGGGACAAGTAATCTGGATAGTCTTGCGTTTGCCTCCCCCCAAAAGTGCAGAATTACCAAGATTGACTACTCCTACTGACTACTCCTACTGACAACACCTACTCCTACTCCTACTACGACTGCTGCTACTACTACTACTACTGCTACTACTACGACTACTAGCCACCCTCCCCACTCAGCAACTACGCTTGCAGAACCAGGATTTTGGAAGCTGGAGCTTGCAAAGTCGACAAGTGGATACTTGAGGCAACAAGCAGTGGCAGGACATTACGACAGTACTGTAAATACCATGTAAATTGCATGTGCGCGCAAGCGCCCACCACACCCCCCACCCCACCGAACCCTTCCAAAATCCGAAGCTCGAGTTTGCAAAGTCGACCAGTGGCTTTCGAGACAACAAGAAGTCGTAGGACATTACGAAGGTAAGATGGTTTAGACCACGACGTAAGATGGTTTAGACCACGCCGTGCTGTTGGTGCCTGCTACTACTACTTAGTACTTCTTCTTCTCCTACTTACTACTCTTCCTACTGTTCCTACTCTTCCTACTGCTCCTCCTGCTACTGCTGCTGCTACTGCGACTGCGCTGCTGCCGCTGCCACTGCCACTGCCACTGCCAGTGCCAGTGCCACTGCCACTGCCACTGCCACTGCCACTGCTCCTACTACTACTGCTACTGCTACTGCTACTGCGACTGCGACTGCGACTGCGACTGCGACTGNGCGACTACTACTGCTGCCACTACTGCTGCTGCTACTACTACTACTGCTGCCACTACTACAACTATTGCTACTACTACTACTACTACTCCAACTACCCCTACTACTCCTACTCCTACTACTGCTACTACTACTACTACTGCTACTGCTACTACTACTACTACTACTCCTGCTACTACTACTACTACTACTACTACCCCCATTTATGGGCTGTCAACACCGCTACCACAGCTGCTGCTTTCACTGCTGGCAACTTGCTGCTGCCAATGAACCCGATATGAAAAATCAGGAACACAAACTATATTTCTGTAAGCTCGCGTTGCTTGAGGGCTGTTCACAGACTACTGCAGGAGATCCAAAGTGAATCCTTCTCAAGTCCGCACAATATACATTAAAAACTGATGGAGTGAGTAACTAACAGACTCTGACATGGCCAGTGCGTGGCAGTTCATGGCGTGTGCTCTCCGGTGAACGGGCTCGAACTTTGACGACCAACTGGTCCCCCAAACACCGCGACCTGTACTTTGGGGGTTATGTTGCGGATCCTCCTTCGAGCATGCGGTCCAGCGATTTGGGCTGACTATCTGTGCGCTTTTCATCCCATACCCCAAACCTTCATTCCTGTGTCAAACTGTCCAAGCTCCTCATGCTCATGGAACCCCAGAAATCATCAGTTTCTGAGCCTATCGTTACACTGCAGAATGAGATGAATGAGATGAAGCCCGGCCAAACACAAGACAATAATTAAACAATTCGCAAATTTTAGGGTTAGTGAGCAGGATGTAAAGCAAGCGCAACATTACATTGGCCTCTCAGTGCTTGAACACGACACCTTCCACGGTGAGCCTTCAACCTTACACCTCAAGAAAAATCCAAACACAACCCGACTCCCGCGTCCGACCTCACACAGATTCTTGCCCGCCAGAAATGGAGTGAAGCACCTGGTTGCAGAGAGTTTCCCGGGAAACAGCAAGCCACAGCAACCTTTGAGTTTGAGAGATCGCATCCTCATCAAGTAGTGTCAAGGCGTGTGGTGTTGTCGGGGATCTCTCTTCGATCCTCCGAATCAACACCACCGGAGACTCGACCCTAGAATCTCAACCAAGACAAAACCGGAGGCAGGTGTCTCTTGCGGCCCCGTGCGGAGTCCCATCTAGCACTGTCCTTACTCTAATAGAGGAACCGTACCAGACGGGTCACACAATATGGAACAACGCCGTGGAGCACTCTCATATTCTGGCAAAATCCTTTGCTCTCACAGGTGGCCAAACCTCAGCCATGCGGCACCTGATAAACGGCCATTCGGAGGACCAATCGCGAAAGCGCCCAGCAGCTGAACGATGATCGGGAAGTTCCTAAGGGGCCGCAGAATTTGTGGGTGGCGGGTTTACAGTTCTGCAAACCATAAAGACCCGCAAGCCGCCAATGCACGGCCAACATCGGCCAACTGTAGGACGTAGTTCTTGCTAGGCGTGTGTAGGCGCCAGTGGCGCTGGTGAGGAAAGGTTTTCGAGGTTGGGAAGCATCTACCTTAAATTGGAAACACCCCTGCCGCGGTCCAAAACCCTGATGGCAAACCGTAGGACTCTCATCCCTCAGAAACGCCCGACAGCAATAGAGGTGGTGCACAATAGGTAAAGATGGAGTGGAGATCCAAAGCTTGGGCTATAGCGTCTAGGATGAGTGCTTAGGGCGAGCACAGACAAAATAGGACAACATGTTGGAAAGTTGAGGATCCCGACTTGAAGGGTTCAGATTTCCCGGCAAGCTGCTCCGAAGCATGCATCTTAAAGGCTTGCGAACCTTTCGGTACTGAAAGACTGTCGGTCATGAGAAGCTGAGGGGGCCGTGTCTGCATGGACGTAGACCCGAAGGTGTTTCTGTTGGTGGTCGGTATTCCACCAAGTATTCTAGCGCAGGAACCGAAAAGTTCGGGATTTCGGATGCGTTCAAACCCCATCAAAATCCTGACTTTCCAACTTGTGCCGACCGGATCTCATGCAGTTGTGGAATATTGCCTGAGCCCTCCCTTCCCAGGAACCTTGCTTCAACATGTGACATTACTTGCAGCATGCATGAAACGTAAATTGGACCTACATGTTGTTCATCAGGAACAAATCCCAGCAATGTCGCTCATGCAAACAGTGGCAGACAAAAGCGTATGCAATCATAATGCAATGATGGAGCAACGGTGGCAAATAAAAACAAAAAACAAAGAGAGGGGACTGTTGTGAGGTGGAGATTTTGTGCTAGTTTGGAGAGTGTGCTGTGTGTGTGTGCTGTGTCTGTTCTGTGTGTGTGTGTGCATCGTGAAATGAAGAATGAGTAACTTGGAGTGTGTCGCCAGAGCCACCAGTTGTGTTGTTGAGCAGTGCAACGTGAACAAGCAAATGGCAACAGATGTATGAAAGTTGGTGCAACGTGAAGAAGCAAATGGCAGCAGATGTATGAAAGCTGTTTTGACTTGCTTCGGTGCAGATTCGAAGTTACAACCTCGACGCAGCCGGCTTCTTCTGAGCCTTCGCGGCTGCAGCTGGCTTCTTCTGAGCCTTGGCGCCTGGGCGCTTACGCACG